>WEKX01016056.1:84260-120731 GCA_013390025.1 Pitta sordida
AGCAATCACTCACTCTGTGAAAAACCTCTTCCTAACATCCAGTCTAAACCTCCCCTGGCGTAGCTTGAGACCATGACCTCTCGTTCTGGTGTCGTCAGCCTGAAAGAAGAGGCCCACACCCACCTTGCGGGCAACCTCCCCTTCAGGTAGTTGTAAACAGCAATCAGGTCACCTCTGAGCCTCCTCTTCTCCAGGCTGAACAACCCCAGTTCCCGTAGTCGCTCCCCACAAGGCTTGTCCTCCAGTCCTTTCACCATCCTTGTCACCATTCTCTGGACCCTCTCAAGCAGCTCAACATCGAAATGGGAGATTCTGGTTTTAAGTGATATTGCGACAATTGCACATGGGTGATGGTTCTGGCACTATTACTAACCTTGTCTAAAAAAAAAAAAATTAATCATTGAGTTTGAAGCTCTTTTTTTCAAAAATTTTAGGGAAGCTGATGGCCATGAGTAATCTGTGGTTATTAGCCAAGCCTGTCTGAATAGACATTGTCATTTTCTGGACAGTCTCTCTAGTTGGCTTGAGTAGACTTTTAGTTGTAATCATTATTCAATTAACCAAAGAGGGCGCTTGTTGTTTTGGTCTTTTTCCATTTCTAAGGCTTTTGTATAAATGAAATCTTCTGCTGTGCAGCGAACAGCATAAGATATATTCCTTACTTTGCATTATTGACTTCTATCTTTCTACTGCCGTCCTCTAAGGATTATCATGAAATTTCATTGATACATTGGCTTTTTGCTGACTGATCTTTCCCATAGGGACAACCTTCCTGAATAATTTTTGAAATATTTTGAAAATAGAAGAAGGAATGATCTCATTTCAGGGATAAATGACAATTCTAAAAAGACCAATAACAAATTCTTCTAGGTTGCTTAACTGCACTGGAGAATATCTGAACCACTGCTTCACTCCAGGCTAGTACTGTTTGTTGAATAATTTTACATGCAAGCTATTTTAAACGTGACCTACAGTATCCCAAAGCACCCCAGGCTCATCTGTTTTTAAATTATAAACATCCTTTTTCTTGAAGACAAGGTAATTATGCAATTTTTGAACACTGATGAAAAAAAATATTTGAGGCAAAACCCCTTCAAGTACAGTTATTTTATCACTGGAGGAAACCTTACACAGAACAGGTAGACTTGTCAAATGCAAGGCAATTGTTTAAATGCAGGGTCTAAGGACTAAAATTTGGCAGTGGTAGAAATCGGAAGAACTGTCTTTTCTTTGAAAATGCCCCTTTAGCATGCATTATGTGTTTCTCTATATAGCAGATACATGTTTATAGCCTCAAGATAACTACAAAAGGGTATTTGGGTATTCACTACAAATTATTTCCTGACACTAGTAAGGTCTAGGATTTTTTTTTGGCACCAAAGTACTGCTATGCTACCCTGTGATTTGCCTTTTCCTCTCAGTAATTCATAGTGACAGAGTTTTAAACAGAATTACATCCCCCTAAGCAGTTTCCCATGCTCTGGTGATAGGCAGGACAGCACAAACAATAAGGAAACATGACTGGAATACAGACATGACTGTCCTTGCTTGGCACCCACACAGAACTAGGTGCTCAGTCTTTCTTCCAAGAATGAAAGAGCCCCCAATGTTCTTTATGCATTTTATTTCTCAGGCAAAACGAGTGTGTTTGAGATCATGCATAAAGAAAGAAACAGGTTTAGAAAAGAAGCCTTGAATAGACTACTGTTTCTCAAAGGCTAAAGGTGCCAATGCTCATGAGATTGGACTTTTAAGGCAGCTTAGCTCTTTCAGAAACCTACTGTTGCCATGCCAGAATGCTCTCATTTTGGACATGTATTTTATCCAATCTCATCCCTTATGTCTGTGCTATGAGTTCATAATTGAGAAGCAATATAGCAATATACCTTTTAAAAGAGCTTCAGAGTAGAGTGTCTTTGTGCCACATGCAGATATAGAACAAAAAGCCCCTTTTGAGCATCAAACATGCTACAGAGGAAGAAGGCACCATTGTCTTTTAGGCACAAAATAGTTAACACATAGCCTGGAACATGTCATAGGTATCTTCCTCCAAAATCAGTATATCTGTAGGGAAGATAACCAAATATTTTTATGTCATTTACATATGCAACTACTTTTCATGTCTTTGAGAGTTTGCAGATATCCAAGACCCCTGTGTGGCAGTAATACACATTTATTTTGAGAGAATCATTACATTTTTGGTGTCATTTGTTATGTATATTCCCTGTTTTGTACATACTATAGGAACAGAAAATAGGAAACAGGAACAGATTATGCACTGGTAGAGCTGCATCCACTTTTATGAAAGGACTTATTGTTATAAATTGATAAGACAGTCTCAATTTTTTTTCTTTGTTTTCCCATCTAGGATGTTACAGTCTTTCCATGATGCTAGCTAACTCTCCGAGAAAGTGGTGAAAAGTGCAACAGGGAATTCATAATTAGTCTCTGTGGCTCTATTGCCAAGAACCTTTTACTCATCAGAGATTCCTTCTGAAGAAATTGGATTTTGCCCTTGTTGCAGAGGAGGAAGGAACTGAATCTGATCAGTACATTTAAAAGATTTATTGATTTATTTTTCTTTTTCTTACATTTTTTTCATGCTGCAGCAAAAGATTCAATGTGACTTGCTTGTGGTCAGACACATACAAGTTATGCATTGTATTGCAATCATATGGGAAGGTCACATACTGAAAAAAGGAGCAGGACTGATGCAATTGACACTGTAGCACTGTCCGTGAGGAAAAGAATAACAGAAATCTCTGAGGTGGATCTGGTTTTGGATGGAATACATGAAGTCATACTACCAGGCCCAGGTCTCATCAAAGACCCTGATGCCTCAAGGAAAATTTTGAAGACTTTGGTCCTCCAGAGTTGAATTCAGGACTCTAAGTAAGTCTCTGTCATTTGGTACTTTACAGAGGGAACTAAAAAGGATGGTTTGAGTCAGGCACTGTCTAAAATTTTGCATTAATGAAACCTGGAGCTTCTTTTTTCAGGTACCTTATTCAGCTCTGAATTGAGATGTCTCTACTCCATCTACACAGCCCAGAATACTGTAATGAAAAACGCACTCTGCTGCATTTCTTTTATGTGGTCAACAAAGATCAAGGCCAATATTTTCTCTATAATGCCAGAGCCCTTAGATCCTGGGCAGTAGTGTCGCACTTTGACTACAGGTTAGGCAGGACAGATCTCCTGTCGTATTATTAACACAAATTTTAATAACCGTGGGCTACATTTTGATTATTTTAGCATACTTCCCCCCTTCTTGCTCCTGACTAAATGGCCAGTTGAAGATAGAGTACAAAAGGAGTTGCAGCAAGTTAGAACCTAGGAATTTTCTTCTTTTCCCAGGTTCAGGGGTTTCAAACTAGACCAAATGAGAGGAAAACATCAAGGACTTCAGGTTGCTTGAGAGAAGAATGTGGGTAGAGACATAACTAAAAGTAGTTGAGAAACTTTTAAGCTATTTCAGTGGTGTAATGGTAGCAGCAAATTGGCGCAGAGAATCTCAGGATCACCATTTTGAACTAAAATTGAAATTAGAAAAAAGACCCAACTGACTCAGCATTGAGTTGCAATTTGTTTCACCATGTTTAGTTAAATGTCCATTAGTCACTGAAGCATCAATTTTTTTTCGGTCTCAGAGACGTAGATCCAGAGAGAATATGTTTGCTTCAGTTCCCTCTTTCCAAATTCATGCTAAGATCAGGACAGCAGTTTAATAATGCATCAAGCAAGCAGAACATGTGAGGAATTTACTTCCAAAACAAACAGGACATAAGGAATTTTTATGATCTGATGACTCAGCTGGTTGACGATAAAAAGGCCATGGATATTGTGAACTCGGACCTTAGCAAAGCCTTTGACACCGTTTCCCATAGTAAGCTTCAGGAGAAACTCATAGAGCGTGGACTGGATAGAAGCATTTTATGTTGGGTTAGGAACTGGTTGGGTGGACGAGCTCAGAGAGTGTGGGTGAATGGTGCCACACCTAGCTGGCAGCCAGTGACTAGTGGAGTCCCACACGAGCCACTCTCCATAATTTACCAACAGTCCTGACTTACTGGTGTTGTGCCACAAGACTGGAAATTGGCCAATGTGACACCCATCCACAAGAAGGGTAGGAAAGATGATCCTAACAACTACAGACCAGTCAGCCTGACCTCAGTCCCATGCAAAGTCATGGAACAGATGGTCTTGTGTGCCATTACACAGCAACTGCAGAACAACCATGACATTGGATCTAGTCAGCATGGATTTCGGAAAGGCAGGTCCTGCCTGACTAACTTGATCTCCTTTTATGATCCAGTGACTCGACTGGTTGATGACAAAAAGGCTGTGGATGTTGTGTACTTGGACCTTAGCAAAGCCTTTGACACGGTTTCCCACAATAAGCTTCAGGAGAAACTTGTAAAGCACGGGCTGGAAAGGAACATTTTATGCTGGGTTACAAACTGGTTGGAAGGGCGAGCTCAGAGGGTGGTGGTGAATGGTGCAACATCGGACTGGCGGCCAGTCACCAGCGGAGTCCCACAGGGGTCAGTGTTGGGCCCAGTACTGTTCAACATCTTTATCGATGACATGGACGAGGGAATTCAATCCATCATCAGCAAGTTTGCAGATGATACTAAGCTGGGGGCAAATGTTGAACTGCCGGAGGGTAGGAAGGCCCTCCAGAGGGACCTTGACAGGCTGGAGAGATGGGCAGGCTCCAACAGTATGAGGTTTAACAAGACTAAGTGCCGGGTTCTTCACTTCGGCCATAACAACCCCATGCACCGCTATCGGCTGGGGGAGGAGTGGCTCGAGACTAGTGAAGTGGAGAGAGACTTAGGTGTACTGATTGATAGGAAACTCAATATGAGCCAGCAGTGTGCCCAGGTGGCTAAGAAGGCCAATGGCATCCTGGCCTGCATCAGGAACAGTGTGGTCAGTCGGTCCAGGGAGGTTGTCCTTCCCCTGTACACAGCGCTGGTCAGACCTCATCTTGAGTACTGTGTGCAGTTCTGGGCTCCCCAGTTTAAGAGGGATGTTGAGCTGCTTGAGAGGGTGCAGAGAAGGGCAACGAGGATGGTGAAGGGACTGGAGGGCAGGCCCTATGAGGAGCGACTACAGGAACTGGGACTGTTCAGTCTGGAGAAGAGGAGGCTCAGAGGGGACCTCATTGCTGTTTACAACTACCTGCGGGGAGGTTGCAGCCAGATGGGTGTAGACCTCTTCTTCCAGGCTGACGACACCAGAACGAGAGGGCACGGCCTCAAGCTACGCCAGGGGAGGTTCAATCTTAACGTTAGGAAGCAGTTTTTCACAGAGAGAGTAATTGCATATTGGAATGGGCTGCCCAGGGAGGTGGTGGAGTCCCCATCCCTGAAGGTGTTTAAGAGAAGACTCGATGAGGAGCTCAGTGACATGGTCTAGTTCGTCTAGTTGGTGGGCAGTTGGACTAGATGATCCTGTGGGTCCCTTCCAACTCGGAATAACCTGTGAATAATTAAAACCTCTCACTCTTTTGCAATAAAATAGATAAGAAAAAGGTGTTGCTTTACAAAAGGCAGCAATGTCTGAAGTAGCTTCTCAAGACAGAGAAGGTTTCCAACTTTATTCAATTTTCTTCAAACTTCTTAGCTGGGATTTTATTCTGTTTTCTTCTGCAGTTGTCTTCTTCACTGTCAATCTTACCAATGATGATTCCTTTCTCCTTTATAGTTTGCACCATTCTTATTTCCTTATCCCACCCTCTGTTAGAAATTGTTGCCCTGTGTCTTGTTATGTTCCTTAGACAGCTTACTTATTTTCTGGTTTTTATTCTGCTTTGCCTTTTCCCGCTTGTCATGGTTTGACCCTGGCTGGATGCCAGAGATTCACACACAACGTCTCCTGGAGAAAAAAACTGGAAAAAAAAGTTTATCACAGGCAAAACAAGGCAAGCTACAAGTGAGGAATATAAAGGATTTATTTTTTAACTAACAAGACCAGAGCTTAATGTGAGAAGCATCATTTTAAAGGCAACTTTTTCCCCCCACCCCTCCTTCTCTTACAACAGATCTCATATTCCCTTTTTTCCTCCAGGAGACAAAAGGAGGAACAAGGGTAGAGGAAAAACCAGGCAAGTTGATATTTCTGACCAGGTTTAGGGTAGGAACCATCTCTCTGCCTTTCCATAAAGTCCTCTCTCTCTCACGACAGGAAAAGTCTTTCATGACCCTTTCCCAAGTGAGATCTCAACCCAGGGATGACAGCTCTTCCATTCTCTATTGCCCGAGTCACAGCACAGGACGCAGTTTTTTTAAGCACTGGCTTTGTTTCATCATTATGAGCCCATCCCAAAGTACATGGTTCAGATCCTACCACTATGCAATTCTATCACAAAATATCTGTCCAAAGGATCTCTTCCTAGCTCAGCTCCAGCTCTGTGTTTCTGGGCTCTCAAAACATCTGCAGCTTTTGCAGCATGATCCTCCATCTTCAGCGTGGCCTAAGGTGGATTCTGCATCACTGGTTTTTCTCTCTCTATTCCATAGGTTTGCAGGCAGACAGTCTGCTTTCACTATGGTCCATTCTACGAGCAGCAGCGAGATGCCTGGAATCCTTTCTACCCTTTCTCCGGCCGGCCTGGATTCCGTGCCTTCATAGCTCTCCGCTTCTCACACACGCTCTGGTTTGGCCATCTACTTTCTGTTACTAGTTTTTTTCCCTTTCTCAAATATGTTATTCATAGAGGTGGCTCCATCTGTTTGACCTTGATCTCCATGGCAGCAACAGATGCCCAAGCAGGACCTGTTAACCCCCTCACTGCCATAGGAAAGAACCCATTCAAACCAGAACACCACTTTATTATTTCCTATTTCCAATTTATCCTTGATGGGGTCCTGTTGCCTAACTAACACAGCCAGACAAGATCTCCCCCTGGGAAACAGCAAAGACACCTCTCATTCTCCACTAACTCTACAGTGAGTGATGGAGTTACTGAAGTTCAGAGGCTGGTTTCACTAAGACAAGCTAGGGGAGAAGGGTGTTTCTTCTCGTACAGCTTTTTTAAAGTTTAATCCCTTCATGCCATTCTTCTTCATTTGTATCCTCTGGCTTCCTCCAAATCTTTTTCTCTAACAGTTCCTCTATCCTTTTGTAAGGCTGTGACTGCACAGACAGCAAAACCCCTCTCAAAGCTGGATTTGTTTGAACGCTTCACTTCTGAACATAATACCTTCTTTTTTTGAAGGTTTTCTGTTTCAGAGCCTCATCTCTGGTCCTGCAGCAATACTAGGACACGGCAGGTGAGCAGAGTCTCTGAAATCTGCTGCACTTCCTGCATTGGAAAAGTAACTTGGATATGGTAAGGGCACCTCCTGATCTCCCTGCATTCATATGAAACTCATATACCTAAGTGAAGTCTTTATGTAAAATAAGATTTCTCTATTTTCCCCTCTCCCAAATACCATCTGTTTTGCCCAGTGTTAGGAATGACCCAAACTCCCATGTGTTAGTCCATTTTTGAGCTGTTAGTCTCTACCTTTTATGCCTATAGACATGTTTTCTTGTCCTACATGCATGCATAGCAAAAGTTTAAAAGGAAAACATTATATTCAAAAAACTATAATTTCATCTGAACTCATATGACCTGTGCTGTCAGAAAGCAGCTCATCACTTGCCACCCACATCCTTGCACACAAACCTGCTGAAGGTGAATGGGGACACCAGGAGCACCCTGCCAGCCCAAGCTTCCCAGAGTCCCTGCTGGCAGTACAATGAGCTCAGTGCTATCTGCACCTTGTCATTAATTTCTGAGAACATAATACCAAGAAAATAATCTACTCAGGAAGTGTAGGAGGGGGAAAGGTATTTTTATATAAAACTTGCAAAAAAAAAATAATCATCAGAACTGCATGACAAAAGTCAGTAGGAAAGTTGAAGGAGTTTAATCACAGGAGGTTCCCCCACTTTTTGGAAGAGAGAGCACCAGACCTGCACAACACCATGTAGGCCTTCTGAGGACCTTGAGGTCCCCATAGAATCACGTCTAATATTTCAATTCCTGTGTTTTGTGGACACGAATTTAAAACACTTAAAACCAGGATAGGAACTCAAGAGCTGCTAAACTCAATAAGACCCTACTCCCCTGCCATCCCCCATCCCTTTTTTTTTCCTTTTCTTTTTTCACTAAGAAGATCTGTCTCTGCTGATGAGAACCCTGCAAGGAAGGCTAATCCAGACACTTACAATTTAACTGTGTACAGGTATGAAGCATGAAAAATCATCACAGATGGAACAATTAGTCCAGTCAAGAACAGCCTTTTAGCATGCTAGGGACCAGGTTCCCTTAGTAAGAGAGGGGTTACTCATTATTCTTGGATGCTGAGCTACAGCACAAGCCTCTATAGTCATTTAAAGCTAGAATGTCTTGATTGCTTCCTGAATTACACTTATTATAGAAGCCTTGATTAATTTCTTCTTTCTGGTGCAGGTTTAGTGTCCTGGTGTCAATTAAGACAGGGTATGAATTGAATTTAATTTAGAGAAACCTGACTAATAGAGAAATAAGAACTTTACCAAGAGGAAGGGGAAAAATTAATATAACAAATATATACATAAATATGTTTGGACAACAACAATAACAAAGAAAAAAAATGATGACCAAAGATAGCTGGGAGGAAAAAAAAAACAAACATGAGGGGGGGCTGAGTTCAAGGGAGACCAGGGCACCCCTGGGTTTTCAGGGGCAGGGGAATAGGGTTCAGGGTAGGCAAACAGGCGGAGTAACAGCCAGTGATCCTTTCCTGAAATGTCCAAGTGGCTGCAGGGAGAGCCAGATGTCAGCAAGGTGAAGGGTGTACTGAGATGAGGAGTCAAAGGTCCACATGGTCCTGGGCAAAATGGCAGTAGTAGAAATCATAGGCAAAAACAGGGCTTCCACAGTTTAGACGATCCTCCACCACCACCCCCCATGAGGCCCAGCAGCTGTACTTATAGGGCCTTGGGCCCCTCCCATGTCACATGCTTTGTGGGCATGTCTTCACATGCCATTGGCTGTGACCCACCTCAGACCTTGGGCCCCTCCCCTAGTTACATGCCTTGACAGGAAGGGAAGATAAGGCAAAGAATCCTATATTGTTCGTCAGGTAAAAAGGAGAAAGCCCCTCCCCTGGCCATATGCCTTGCAGGGGAGGGAAGGGGAGATAAGAAAGGAAACCCTATTGTCTGTTCCTGTAAAAAGGAGAAAAGTTTTACAATAGAACAAAAGGGCTCTCCCCATGACATGACTTCAGTCCAAGAAGTCTTTGCTAGTGGCATGCTTGCCCAAGGTTATTGTTCCTAAAAAATTCTTCAACAGTTTCTGTAAGTAAGCAGCATTCACCACAATGCAAACTGCACTTTCTTGTAAGTGTGATGTTAAATGTATCAAGGAATTTAGGTTTGCAAGAAGCCACTTGTGTCATCAGACTCAGGTCCACTGCTGCATAATTACCCACTTCTATTCTAATGGAACTCCAGTTTTAAGAATACCTCTTTAATCCCCCTATTCCTATTAAACCTATTCCTGGGCAAAAATTACAGAGAGTAAGAAAATTCCTGTTACTATTCAGCCTAATTTATTCATTATTGAATTATTGCTCTTTGTGCTACCACCACTGTCTTTCAGCTGGTCCTTTTTCCTATGGTGTTTAGAGACAGGACCTAGAGTTTCTCTAGAAAGAAAAAAGCATTGGGCTGTTTTAAAGACAGACGCCTGTACCCACTCCATTTGAGTGTTTAAACATGTAACATCTGACTCTTGCTTAACACAAATGCTGTTTGTAATTACCCATATTCTGTTCGAGGAAAGAGGGAAGAAGAACAAACACAGGAAAGAGTGCAATGGATGTCCCTTTTAACAGTTTGGCTTTTGTATTATAAATTTCATTGTTTTGCCAGTGATGTTTCTGTCAGATTTGATTGCTCCTGGTGTCTCCTGCTGTTCCTTTCCATGTTCTGCGCAGGGAGCATTTTGGATGCCCTGGGCAGGTAGACAGCCTTTATCTCTCTACCAGTCACTAATCTGTGCTGGTTTCCTACTGGTGAGCAAAACATCTCAGATTGGACTGCTCTGCTCACTGTGCTCCAGTGAAAACATAGCAGTCAGCCAAACAACAAAACCCTCTAAAATGAACACCATGAAAACCAGAGATGAACATTGTAATATCAAAATGTCCCATCAAAAATACTACTTCCTGGGACTTTCCTAACTTTAGGAGCAATTTAATTCATCAGAAGCCTTCCTGTCTCACCCGGGATTCCCTCAGGCACACAGAGATCTGCTAATGTGCATGACAAGGACCTTCTACATCTTGATAGTTGATGCTTTGCTCCTGTATGAACTCTCTCACCCAGGAATTGGGCTTCACTCTGAGCTCTTCTAAAATTCTCTTGTAAGGTTTGAACCCCCACAACAGTCACTGGGACTGTTTCGTTAATAAAATAGCAAGCTCACTGCCTCCTCAGTTCTAGGAAAGTGAGTTCTCCCTCTATCCTCCCTCTTCTAATTAATCTCCCACTTTCCAAGAGCATAGCACAAACAGCGAAGGATTAGCTGCTCTGAGCAGGTGATCTCCTCTTTCACAGCCAGCAGTGAAGCTCTGCCAGGCTGCAGAATGACACAAATACAGGAGAAGAGCAAAGCACAAGCCTGAACCTCTCCAGCCTCCTGAACGTGTACTCATGCGCAGCAGGGACGTGCCAGCTCTGCTGCCTCCCCGTGTCTGGAACATCTTCTCAGCCCACATTTATTTTAAGCTTGTGCTTACTTTCATGGTTACTAAGAGAACTTGCACAATATGTTACCCACATCTCACCCCATCAACCTCACCCTTTTTTTACACCTATAGAGCAGCTTTTCTTAATTTTTATTTCATCTCAAGCAACATTCAGGCCATTTAAATGCCATGGAAAGATATCCTACTCTTTTGTTTCCTCTGCACAACTATCTCTATTCCCAGGGATTGAAAGCTCCCATTTCCTTCTGTGAACAAAATTTCTTCAGGCCCATAGCTGTCAGTCAAGCTTCCTCCTCATCTACCTAATTGATTAACATAATGAAGTTAAACTGAGAACAACTAGTCTCTAGATCAGTACTTGTATTTTTCAAACCCATTGAATGGTTTATGAGCTGCAAGCCTGCTTGTTTCTCCCCACAGCCATACCAGCTGGTCTGGAGAATGATGTGTACTTCATCTCAGTCGTGTTTGTGAACTCAACAGCTCATCTCAAATACACAAGTAATTTTTAACTGTGTTTTAAAGCTTGGTGCACATTTTGGAGAAGGTAGATGGAAGAGATGGTAAGAGGCAGCTATTATTTTGCCTGGCAAAGGGGAGGTGGAAAGCAAGCCAGGTGCAGGTAATCAGGGTGGAAAGCTGCCTCTGTGCCATTTTAAAATTGTCAATTTGCAACTGAGAGAGACATTTTTTCTATCCTGCCAGCTGGAGGCTCTTGGCAATGTGACTATGTTTTTAGAAACTAAACAAATTAATTTTTCTTAATTTTCCTCAGTTTTGGATTTTACCTTAAGAAAGTTGTTCTAAAGCTTTTTATCACATCTGGCTAAAAAAATAGACTTACTAAAAATGGAAGATGACACAAGAAAAATAGAAGAATGTAAGGTATTCATCTGTTTTCTGCAAATAAATTTCTTTTGAACATATGAAATGTTCAAGTGGTTTTGAATTTCTTTATTTTCCATTCATGAAATAAACCATTTTACACTGACATACCACTCCAGTTCCTATAAAGAAGTGCAAGGCTTTGAGTTGCTTTTAACCACTGTGCATAATCAAGTACTTGCAGGTAATAGTTACTATATTCATAATATTGTGACAAAGGGATCCCTTCCCCATACCTTCTCCCAAAACTCTATGCCTTTTGTCCTTAGTGACCTTTGATACTTTTTTCAGCTTCAGGTATTTTTTCAGCAATACAGGGTGAGTTTTGGTTTTCTATTTTAAATATATATGTTAGTGTCTCTATTGTTTTTTCTCAGGAGATTATGCAGACACAGTGTGTTTTCTTATTGAAATTAATTGAACTAAAAGGCTTAAAGTTTAAACTTATATTTGAGTTAGCATTAGTGTTTATGGCAAACTTTCAGATATGGCTTGGTATTAATTACAGACAAAAATCAGCCCTCCAACTTGTGCTGCGTATTGTATCTATCAGGTGTGATTTCCAACCCTTTTTGTCACCTGTACCACATCTGTAGCACTACACACTGTAGCTTCAAGTCAGTAAAACACATGCTGAAATTTGAGCATACACTTAAAAGAAATTTACTTATTAGAATACGCTCAAGTACATGGTTTTGTACTAATGTGCTTTGCTGAACGGACATGATGACTAGACTAACTGCAGTGTCTCAAAACATCTGCTTTCAGGAGAATTGGGTCATGTAAATTTTTGCAACTTTAGGGATAGGAAAAAATTTAAAAAATTCAGTCTAACTATTCCCCAACTCTTTTCTTTGTCTTTAGGAGAATGTAGGATAAAAAGGTATTTGCAGGATCAAAACTTACATACATAAAACCACTTCGAAAACATTCAAGTGTGAGGGTTGTTGTTCAGATAACTGGAGTGCTCCCTCCAGACCTCAAAGACTTTGAAAAACAATTAAATTATTCTGTATGAATTTGTCAAGGAACTAAGAGGTTGATATTACAAATTTTTTTTTTTTTGTTTTGCCAGTTTTGGTGAAACAAAGGGTGAAAAAGCACAGAAGCTAAGAATATCTATTTTAATAGCAGGTAAGTCATACCCCCTAGTATATAAGACCAAATTTCCCAAGTTCTGTGTCCCAGAAAGCTAATCTTCATGAACATATTCAAAATTGAGATACAGAATCACAGAATCATTAAGGTTGGATAAGATCTAAGGTGTTAGGTTTGCAGCTGGACTCTTAAGTTTGAGTCCAACCGCAAACCTAACACTGCCAAGTCTGCCACTAAACCACAGTTTAGTGTTTAGATCCTAAGTGCCAAATCTACAAGTCTCTTAACTCCAGGAAGAGCCACACACAACCAGTTCCATGGGCAGCCTGTTGCTTGACAATCCTTTCCATGAAGAATTTTTTTATAATATCACAGAATATTCTGAGTTGGAAGGGACCCACAAGGATCATCGAGTCCAACTCTTAACACTGTCTCCCTGGCGGGAATTGAACCCGGGTCTCCCCCACGCCAGGTGGGGACACTTACCACTGTACTAAAGTGGATTTTGTATCCAATCTAAAAAAATCCCAATTAAGAAATTGGGTATGTTAAGTACTTAGTCGGATTAATATTTAGATATCTGCAGCACATTTCTTCTAATTTCCTTTTTTTGTTTTTTATGCAGCCTTCATAGATGAAAGAAGTGGAAGGAGAGGAGACAAAAGATCAAGTATATGTGTTGTAACTTCCTTTCTGGGTCTTCGCAGGCCCCAGTGTGATACAGAAGGAAAATTTCTGTTTAGGGAAACCTTTCCTTCAAGTCATCAAGTTGTAGTCAAAAGAAAAATCTTTTCAAAGTACAATTGCAAAAGATAGAGAATTTAATATTCAGAGGAGAATGAAAGATAAGTCTTTTGCTAAAGGCTTCCTCCCTGAGCTTGTTTAAAAAACTAACTTCACTGAAAAATGTTGCACAATCTAAACAAAGTAACATGAGGAACATAGCCAGACCCAGACCACTTCAAACTTGAGTATAATTTGAAAGATTTAGCATCTTAAGATTTTAATATTACGTATTGCTATTGTCTTTTCAATGTTATTTAAGTTAAACTTTTGGATTAGACAGTTTCAGTTTTCCAAAATAAGTAATTCAGAACTTGTTAGGCAGTAACGACCTGCATCTTGGGGTTTTGTTCAGATGCAGGATGAAGGTGTACTTTTCAGCATTTCCTGGAGGATGAGCTGGTGGTAAAATGCTTTCTGCTGTACAAGAAGACAGGTGATAATATCATCATCAGCAATTGTGTATCCAGTGAGTATCGTATGAAATGCAGTTCAGAGTTCCGTAAAACAAATGGTAATGATTCTCTTCCTAATAAGCAGAGAAGCTGTGAATTTGCAGCTTGAATTCAGTGTCCAGGAATAAGACCCAGCAGGGCAAAATGGAGTTATGATACTGCAATCACCACTGCTGTGCCAAGCAAATGCGTGGTACAAAAGTTGTTACCTTCAGCTTTGGGACAAGTACCCCACTTGCACAGAGGGTTACATGTGAGGAGTCACATAGGAGAGGAAAAGAGAGGTTAAAACAAAAGAAATAGTATTACATTAAAAAAAATCACTGAGACCTTAATCTGCTTTTATAAATCACTGCTGTGGCAAGGTTTGTAGCCAAGTTGCTAAAGTTCCAGCACTGTACTAAAGTACTGTGTAATTGCTGGGGGATCTCTTCACCTCAGAACTGTAGAGCAATATACATTTATCCTGCTACTTCTGGCTGGGATGAGAAAGAAACATCTTCTGGGAGATTCTCTCAGAGCGATAAATAACAGAAATAATTTCAAAAACAAAAGAAATGACTGATTTGGTGAAATTTGTATGTTCCAGATAAGGCAAGTCACTGTGTACTATTTTATCTCTGACTTCAGCAGCATATTTTCATGACACCAGTGCTCTGACTCCTGGTCCCTGTTGCATCTCCTTACTCAACAGCTCCAAAATTTTCTCAAGCACTATTTAGTGCAGATTTAGGGCTTTAGTGGTGGAAATAAATCACAATAAAAGAAGCATTATTAGATGATACCTCTTGAAGGAAATCAAGTGGGCTGTATTTATGGAATAAGATTTTGTATGTCTTAAAAAAGGCTTATAGTCTCCAAATCTGAGTTCCTCTATGATGCTCCAGGGAAGAAGGTTCATATGGCCTTGGGGCATAGGAACAGAAAAAATAAACCGACTAGTGAGGCTATATTAACACCTGCGCATATCAAAATGAGCTGTTAAAAATCTCAAAAGCAGGAGGGAAGTTGAAAAATCAGATGAAATTCACAGAGACAAGAAAATGGTTGCAAGATGTAAAACATTACTTCTAATGAAAGATTCAAAGAGCTTAGAGAAGTTAGTTTGTCAAAAATATGCCAAGAGGTGACTTCTTCCCTGCCTGCCCATCTGCACCAGGATAAGAGTACACGTTCTTCAGCCCAGCAGAAGAAAGATCAAATAGCTGGGAGGTGAATTGCTACTCCGATTCAAAAGTTAAATAAGGCTCATGTGTTTTTAAGCTGAGAAAAAATTGTTGCTGGAAGGAATACATCTAAGGTGTTCTGTTTCACTGGAAAATTTTAAACAAGGGCTCTAGAAAATGGGATGATGGGATGGGGAGTTGGTTATTAAAAAAGAAAAAGATGATGACAGTTATTTATCTGAGATTAGCTCAGGTAGATAAAACATGGTGCTCATGGCACCAGGATTATGGGTTTGATCCCTGTATGGGCATTCATTAGGGAGCTGGACTCAATGATCCTTGTGGATCTCTTCCAACTCAGAAGATTCTGTGATTCTATGTGTGTTTCTGTGATAATTATCTGTAGAGATGATCCAGTTCAAGTCAAGGCTAGCTGATCTTTGCTGCACAGAAGATCAGACTGTAAGTTAGCTACAGTGCCTTTTGATGTAAGAAGCTGAGGGGGAAAAAACCGCAACAAAAATCAGAAAATAAAACTTTTATTCTCAGCAGTTTGAGTGCATCTAGAGCTGGCTGAGGCAACAAAAGCTTGACAATGTACAGGCACTGGACATTTACCTTAGCCTACTAGTCTGTTTTCCCTCTCTGGACAGCCAGGGAGATGGCATCATGACTCATTTCACGCTCAAACAGGTCAGAGTAATTGTCCCATAGAAGTATTACACTCACTGACCACAGGCTTAGACTACCTATCTTATTTTAGATTATTTATTTTAAGTGAGATGAATGCCACTATCTTTTTTTCAATATCCCATATCATTGGAGTTTTTAGGTTGTACATTTTTTTAGATTAATTTCCTTGAGAAAAAAAGAGGGCTTTAATAGATCAGTAGAAGCATGAAGGCACTTTCACTTCAGATAATGTACTGACGCATTATGAAATTTAAATGATACCAAGATTTTATTCCTTCATCTGCTATAAATTACATGCCCAGTGATTCTGGGATGTCTCATTAACTTCAGCATACCTGTAAAATGTAGTTTAGGGGAAAAGTTCTGTGAAAATATTTCACATTAACTTTCTTGAGCATGGTCTTACTTTTATTGTAAAGAATGGACATTGTCTTTAATTGAAGTTTTCCCTGAAAAAAAAAAAAAGCAGCTGGATTTGACCCTTAGCTATCCTGTATTTCTTAAAAAGGAATTTGGTTTTTTCCTTCAGTATTGTTAAAAAAGCCTGAGATACATCAGACATCTTGAATATCAATATGGACTACATTATGTATTGTATGAATGTCAGCAAGGAGAAATAAACTGTGATATTACTTGAGCTCATTTTGAGAGTTCAGGCAATACCAAGATAGAGGGGAAGGCCATGTTTGTTGATCTATATTCTCTGGAAAAGAGATAACCCTGCTTACCATCTTAATGTGTCTTGCATTCTGCCTGTGAAGAGGTGATCAGGTTTAATATCACTCAGAAAGCACCATAGTCTGGTTTGGGTCCTTTTTAATTTTTCTGAGATTAGGAGATCTTTCACTTTAAGGTGGTTGGTTTCAATCTAGACAGTGTTTGCCTAAACAAATGATGGTCACTGCTACATTTTGCCTGTGTAAAAGGGATTCTTGGCTAAGGTCCATTTCAAAAGAGCAAGAAGCCAACAAGGGTTGATCCATAGACATACTATAGAAGCCAATAGCTACACGTAATTGGAAGCAGCACTCTTGGCCACTGGTCTGTTTCCTTCCTGTTACTGTCCTTCAATGTTACTACAGCAGATTGCTGAGACACAGTGGATTTGTTTTAAAAGGAAGACAATTACCTTCAAAAATTGTTTCTGGTTTACCCATCCTCCTTGATCTGATAGTGTCAAATATACATTTTGAAAAGGTTTCTTCAATTATTTCAGATTGGCCAACATCTTCAGCCTTCATACTCTTAAAATCATGAGTGTTTTATCTTATCTGTGATAGATTTCATGTTAACTTCACTGGAATTCTATTTTGTCTTTCCACAGAGGCAGTTGGAGAAAGGTCAGTGGCACACTGGAACTGTACAAGAATCAAAGCTTGGATGTAGAAAATATTTAGGAGGAGCATTTAAATATCTGTTGTGCATTGTTACACCTAGGGCTAACACTACTGTGCATTTGGAAGTGGCAGTAGCAAGCCTGTTGTTAAACGTGAAAGTCCTTCGTTTCTCTGGTATATCAATTCTCTCTGTGTACTCAATTAACTGATAGTTGTACAAAAAGTGAACTATGAAGTTTAAAAATCAATAAAATAGCATTAAGGAAGTGTGCAAGAGGGTCCACAATTAGGGCTTAGGATCACTTTTGAACTGCAAGCAAGAACGTAGCTACTTCATTATGTGTGAATAACAAGTATTCACAGACAATTAAAGCACTTACTCTTTCAGTGTACGCCCAATTTTCTCCCAGTTTATGAATAAACTAGTTAATTACTAAAGAAACTAGTGTTTTTTCTAAGAAACTTAAGAGTTCTTTGTCAGTAAGTTATTTATTTCCTGTGCAAATTCATTGTTTAAATAACTTTGTCTCATCAATTTTTAGAACTGCATTCAGTTCTAAACAGTGAGATCTGTTGTATTTATATGAACTATCTTATATATTAGCATTCATCCTTTTTTGGGGTTTTTTGAGACACTTTTTTGCATTAATTTCTGTAGTAATCCTTTTTTTAAAAATTGTTTCACTCTGCCAAAAAAGGCTGTAGAATCAGACCATCTTGGTACTTAGTGGATGCTTCTGTTGATCTCAGATCTGAAGTCGACTGCAGATTTTGCACGCCTTTTTTGTTACAAGGTAAAGGTATTTAGGGTTTTGATTTAAACATTAGTCTGGGTAGAGTACTGGCAGGGAAATACGCATTTCAGAAATTGTGAGCAATGGGTCGCTTTCATACTAATCAAAATAAGTGCTGTCATTGTGGATTTAAGGGAGAATCTAAGTATAACTTCACCATGACTGACCTACTTTACTTAGGAGCCTACCCGACCTCCTTGCCGGGTAACATTTCAAAGGCATTTTTTCATTATCTTCAGATATCAGATCTACATGTTCTGATATGAAATTACTCTCACAGAGAGGGAATCTGTTTTCATGTTTGAGGGTTAATTTGTCTACCTGGAGGTGTTTAAATGAAGACTCGATGAGGAGCTCAGTGACATGGTCTGGATGGTGGGAGGCTTGGGATTGATGGAGCGTGGTGCCCGTGGTTCCACGCTTGTGGGCCTGATCCCTCGGTGGGTGTTCGCTTGGGAGTTGGACTGGATGATCCTGTGGGTCCCTTCCAAATCAGAATAACCTGTGAACCTTCAACTTGCCATTACTAGAGCTCGTTTTGCCTCTGTGAGATTAAAAAGCTCCCAGATATTTTGTCTGTACATATATATATATGCAGGTACTGCTAAGACATAAGCCACCTCTCAGCCATGTATTCAGTGAAGTGAAACACAGCATTTCTCAGATCTCCAGAAATTCTATGACCTTGAAATGTGAAAATTCAACCATTTCTAGCCATTTCTCTACGCAGTTCACAGAGTTCACAGAGTATTGTGAGATAATTATCATCTGTTTACATGCTTTTTACATGTCTTTACATGCTTTTCACATGCTATTTTTTTCCTAAATGGATATGTTAAGAATTCATTGAGGCTTTTGTATCAGTATCGTAAGTGGGTGCCCCCAATGACACACAGCACTTTATAACAATAAAGGGGTTTGCTCCAGGCAAGTTCATGTGCTTATGTGACATTGCAAAGCTGACACAGTTTTCTGCTTTTAGTTCCTGAGGTAACTCTTTTCCAGCTACCTCAACTGTACTATCATGGAATTGGACCACTCTAGAAATCCCCTGCTTTAGGACACTTATTTTTTTAACTATAACTATGTTATTCGTTCTCACAAACCATGTTCTTAGTGTTGTTTAAAACAGATTTCATTGGTCTGAGATCACTAATAAAGGGGTTCAGATTGCACTGAAAGTGTGACTAGCTCTCTTTACTGTTTGCTATTTTACCAATCCCTATGCCACTTGAAACTTGGTTGTGTAAATATTGTGGAGCAAATATTTGAGAGAGTTAAAAACTAAAGGTAACTTGATCCCATCTAGTTTGAATAATCCTGAACACATTTCTAGCAGCAATGATGTTCCGTGGGAATGCTATGGCAACATCAAAATGTTGGCTGTCTAGCTGGCTTACTGCATCTTGTGCATGATCCGTGAATAAACAGAGGAATTTAGTTCCCAGGGTGTCAGTCTGGCACATTTCACACGCAATACATTCACTTAACCAAAAAAATAAAAAGTCAACCCGTCATACAGAAAAAGTTCTATAGTGACTGAGTGACAAATTTTCTGCTGTTAACACTTGTATATAGTAACCCTAAGAAGCTAGCAATAGATCATGCATGGCTTCATTCTGAGGAGACTGTACGGGAGTTATATGGTGAGTTGGACTAGATGATCCTTGTGAGTCCCTTTCAACTCAGAGTATTCTGTGATTCTGTGAGAAATATGCTCTCCTGCCATTCATTTATTACTTTTGTTCCCAGATGCTTTGTATGTTCACACTAGTGTTTGGTTTGTTTTTTGAGGGTTTTTAGGGGATTTTTGGGTGGGTTTTTGTTTTTTCTTTGTTTGTTTGTTTGGGGTTTGTCGGGTTTTTTTGTTTGTTGTTTTGTCTGTAGGGCTTTTTTGTTGTTTGATTTTGGGTTTTTTTTTTGGACTGCATTTCCTTGCTAGTCTCTATACATATTAGTATTCTTACTTTCAGAGAGATATGGTCTTTCTCTGAACCAAAGGCTGGAAGTAAGGTCACTTGTATTGAAGTACCAAGTTGGAGCTCAAAAGCCCCAAAGGGACATTAGTCCAGGGTTCAGTTCATAGAAACACGTTCATATTGTTTCTAGTCTGCTGCAAATGAGAGCACATCACTGTATTTGCATTTGGTTCTGTCATACAGTGATTTCCAGTGCCTCAAAGTGAATATAAGCTTTACATCCACCTATTAGTCCCTTTTGCTGTGTATATCTTAAAAAATCAAATGCAAGGGCATTTATAGTGTTTTTGCTGATGACACCTAAAATCAACAAAATGAGAGTAGAGTACAGATTACTCCATTAATAGTAAGTTCAGGCTCCCTAGTCACAGGGAAATTTTCCATGCTTTGAAAGATTGTCTCACTAAGGAAAGTTCATAGAATCACAGAATGGTTTGGATTGGAATGGACCCTAAAGTTCATCTGCTTCCAAGTCTCCTGCCATGGCAAGGACACCTTCCACTTGACAAGACTGCTCAAAACTTCGTGCAAACTTGAACAGTTCCAGGGATGGGACATGCTTCAGCACCCTTATAGTGAAGTATTTCTTCCAAATGTCTCATTTAAATCATCTGTCTTTCAGGTTAGAACCACTATCCCGCATTCTATCACTACACTCCCCCAATCCCTCCTCATCTTTCCTGCAGGTGCTCTGTAAGAATGGTGAGGCAGCTGTAAGGTCTCCATGGACACTTCTAAATGGTTCTGTCCCCGAAAATTTCACAGGAAGTATCTCTGCAAATTATTCTCATGGTTTACCACCATTTCCATGAAAATGTTTCTATCTTCAATCCAGGTTTTTCTTCTACTTATTTGAGTTTGTATTTATCTTTATATTGCTCCATGTCTGTTTATGTTTTTACTTCATGAATGTGAACAACACTTTTGCAGATTCACTTCGGCAGACATTAGTAGAGTTTCCTGAACTATACACACTGAAGTGTGTTCAAAATTGACAGCATATGAACTGAAAACTATCCCACTGAGGGGTTTACCCAAAATAGCTTCACAAAAAAAAAATATCAGCTCCACAGTCAGAGACAGTCAAATAAAATTAAAAATAGAACTGATGTTAGGAAACCTTAGGAAATAAATACAAAACAAAACAGAAAATACCCTCTTGCTGCGGTGTAAGTTGGATGAGTAGGCAGGGGCAACTCTTTAAGATCATAAAGACACAGTTCAGGAAGGACACATTGTACATCTCCAAAACCCTTAGCTAAAAGGGAAAAAGAGGGCTGGCAATAATTGATGTCTCTTCCAAACCATGAAGTCTAGTTTTGAAACTCTTATGAACTAGGTTCAAAACCAAGAAAACAAGGTGATTCTTCATGCAACAGTACGAGTGACTCTTATTGTCAAAGAAAATCAAAGACGTTGTGGATGTAAATTTACACGGGTTCAGCAGAAAAGGGGAGAAGTCATCTTAGCTCACTGACAAGACAATAGGCCAACTGTATCCTCTGCCAAAGATAGTGTTGCCACTTTCTGTTTTATCCCTTCCTCACCTTTAAAAGGAGATGAACTTGAACTGAAAACAAGTGAATTCAATATCCTGTCTGAAGAAAACCTTATTTATTTACTTTTTTTGGGTTCTGACCTTCAGTTAATACCTCTGGATAAAAGCTGACATATAAAACTAACCTTCTGATAGAAACAACATAATGAATGCCAAATTTCTGCATTAGAACAAGCTGACATTCATTATAAAGTATCTTAAAGATTAATGAAGCTTAAGGAAATAAAGCTTCAACTTTTAAAACTGATTTAAATGAGTAACTCATATGTACAAAGGTAACTTAAGTTCAACATGTCCCAGACACAGCATGCTCATCAGAAAATGTTGAACAAAAAAATGAAAACTCAACTCGGCACAAGGTTAAAGATTGTATTTTAATCACAGACTGAAACATCATGATTTACAAAACTGATGGTTAGATTTAAAACCAACCACTACAACTTTCTGTGGGAATATTCCTCCCCCCCCTACCCTAGCAGATTAGGGGTTCAAGTGAAGAACAGAACTGTTCACGGTTGCCTTTGGGACTGAATAGTGATTTCCAGGATGATGGCTGATGCTGCAAGGATTCATCTAAGATGCTTTTCAATGCATTTCATTTACCCAGCTGAAAGTGGCTTCTCCTAGGGAAGTCTGCTGGCTTCATCAGGAATCCCAACCATCTTGCAGCTTTCTGTCCAGAGCCTTCTCTGCAGCTCCTCATCATACGATACATCAGCCGAGTTTGTCCTTTCCTCATTGTAAAGGTAGCAGCCACCAGCTCCTTCCATCTCAGGTGATACTGCTGCATAGATTGTTGTAGAGGCTCCTTCCTCTGGAGTCTGCAGAAACAAAACACCAAATTCAAGTGAGGCAGATACAACAAAATAATTACATCACACCATAGGACCTTATCAGGGACAAACATTTTCCCTAATTTTGCATCACATTTGTGGTCCTTATGCAAACTCAAGCTTTTAATGATAAAAAAGACACCTATTCAACTAGCAGAGTAGAGTCCATTTCTACAACAGTGCTATTTTGAGATAGCTTCAAGCCACAGAACAAATACACAGAAAACTCAGGTCCATTTTTCCAAGGGCTAACCAGATAGAGCATACAAAATAATTGATTTAGTTTTCACAGTTAGAGCTAATAAACCCAAAAGTAAGCACAAATATTAAAATCCTAGTTTAATTGTATTCACTTTGCAAGGATGAAAGGGTCTGTGCTCTGCCTGAAGAAAATGAAAGCTATGCTGGATGTGCAATGCATTAATTTTAACAGCAATATGACATGAGCAAAGGATCAAGGAAACCAGGACAGCAAATTAAGATTCTGCAGTTCAATCCAAGTAGGCAGGTAAACCAGGGAACTACATTTTTCACAGAGTGCAGTGATCAGAGTTCTGCAGTATCATAAAGCAAAATTGTGAATGATCCATGCTGTCTGATATGCCATGACTATAAAATGAAAATTAATAAGGGAATAGCTTAGAGTGATAACTCCTTTCATTCTGAGGATATGCAAAACATTTACATTTTGCATTCAGAAGGATCACACAGCTACCACTGAAATTATTTCCATAGCATTTTTATTCTAATTGAAGGACATATTTAAATCGCTACATTTGCTATGCTTTGCCTTTATCAGTGATATAATTATGATCAATGCCTGCCCGATAATAATGTATCATTTTGCAATCCTTTCAATCATTATCTGAGGCATTAATAGTATTGATGCTCCTCACAGCTTTGTCTGCAGCACCTGACAGGATGTCTTTTACTGAAGAACTCACTTGATGAATGAGACAGTAGTGAATAGGTTACTCAGTGCCTTACAAAAAATAAATCTAAGTCATTTGAAGATTTTTGTTATGTTTATATTTTTAAGAAGATTACTGTGTTCTGAGGTTCTGTTTAGAAATACTTATAAGGTCCTTGTTTACCTTAGTTTGGTACTCTACTACTACTTCAGTCTTCTTTATCCTAAGAAAAATAGTGCTATTATGTAACCAACATAAAGGTATGAGCATGCACAAGTCTTTGCAGGATCAGGATAGAGTCCAGGTGCTCACATGATGGCTACTGTAATGATCAACTATGATGCTAAAAGATCCTAATCTCGTAAAGTAGCAGAACAATGATGAATAAGAGCATTCATATTTTAATGCAACTTATTAAGGACAACAGAGAGAAATCAAAAGGGGGTTGACATACTGTTGTGCTCTACTTAAAAAAATTAGCAACACAGATATGCCATCACTTCATGTGGTGTTTCACTGTATATTATGTTCCTGGGTTCAACAGCTCTCCAGCACAAACAAGCATAAATGTCAATATCGATGACTCCCAAATCTTAATGACAGTTCAAAACAAGAATGCTTTAAAAAATTGTCTGTAGCCAGAATTTGTGTGATTATATTCTTATGAGCAGGGCTCTCCACAGCCTCAGAGACTGGTCTGTATGGATATTGTTACAGCATTAGAAATACCACATGGCTCTGCTCATTCAATGGGAAGGTTCTCACAGGGTATTCAGGATTTATCAAGATTTTCAGTTTTTGAGGATATGTCAGGCAAGTTCCCGAGCACAGGGGATCTGTACCAAGAGAGTGGTCAAACACTGGAACTGGCTCCCTAGAGAGATGGTTTGTACCTCAAGCCTGTCAGTGTCTAACAGGTTTTGAACAATGCCCTTAACAATGTGCTTTAGCATTTGGTCAGTCATGAATTGGTCATTGATTGCTGTAGACCCCTTTCAACTGAAACAGCCTATTCTACTCTATTAAAAATAACATAAAAAAATTAAATAAAGGCCATATACTAGTTGAAAGTGCTCACATTGCCACACTGTGACTTATAAACAAAGTACTGTGACCATCCATTAACATCAGCTTCTGTAACTTTGTAAGATTTACTTTGTTTCTCCCACCTACCATATTTACTATGCTGAGTTGAAAGGTCAATGCAAAATTCCTATTTATGTTCCATCAGCTGTTGCTAAAAGCAACTACCTAAACATACACAGAAAAAAACCCAATTACACTACAATAAGGAGTTAGCCATCCCTTGAAGTGTTCAAGGTCAGGCTGACTGGATCTCTGAGCAGCTCAGTTTAGTGGAAGTGTCCCAGCCCACAGCAGGGGGATTGCAACTAGACAGTCTCTAAACTTTCTTCCAACCCAAGCCATCCTATGATTCTAGCATTCTAAATATTATGCAAATATGTGAAGGAAAACAACTTTTCCACTGCAAAAGGGAGTGAACTACTTATGTATGATTAACTAATTGCCTTATTCCATCTTCTGAGTGCGTAATTAATGCTGAAAGTTTAAATGTTTCCTTACTTTAGAATCTCTTCATTGTTTAGGCATCCTCTCTGTTTCAATGAAAATAAAAAGGAAACCCTGCACAAATTGTGCCCTGGCCTTCCAGCTGGGTGGTTGACATGGTTGTTTTGAGATGCTGGAAATAAAGTAAATATTGTGGACCCATCTCTGGATCTTCTCCATACTTACTATGAAAGTACTGTACATTCACTGACCCACACACAGCCAAGAGTCTTTCTGGGAAAGTGTTGAGTCTACTATACACCCACAGACCAACTGCAACAAACACAGGTACGTGCAGATGTCCTGTCTGTGCACCAATGTCTGAGGCCCTCTTGGGAAGGAAGAATGTGGCAACAGGTTGAAAACACTGCAGCAGTTGATGAGTATCTGGACAAGGAACAGGATGAATTGTTCCAGCACAGTCAGCCTCACTGCTGGTTGTCAGTCTTCCTGGGGTTCCCACACATCTTTTTACCACATGATAGCCCACCAAAAGATGAGGAGGAAACCATAAAAAGCCCTTGGAAAAGAAAAAGACCACAAGCAGAAGACCATGGTCAAAGCAACACATATGACCCATTCTTTGATGCCAGTTGCCTTCTAGGAAGGAGAGCACCTGATAAAGGGCCAGACAAATCACCAGTCAGTGGAAAAATATCTTGGTCTGTAAACCCCCAGAATGTTTGTCATGATGCTCTATACAAACAGGAATTTGTTCTCATCTTTGGGACTCTGAAGTATAATATCAAAAGTTACAGATAGACAGGCAGTAATAATAAGTACAATTCAAATCATGTGGGACAATTCTCTACACATTGCCAGAATTTAAAATAAAAGAAAGAACAAAACAAAAATCAGTTACAGAGTAATATACATACATATAGGTCAGACCACATCTTGAGTACTGTGTGCAGTTCTGGGCTCCCCAGTTTAAGAAGGATGTTGAGCTGCTTGAGAGGGTCCAGAGAAGGGTGACAAGGATGGTGAAAGGACTGGAGGACAAGCCCNCATCATGTTCATTAATTGATTGGACATCCTAAGAGAAAAGGGGTTCCTAGAAATTGCACAATGTTTCTTTACTCTTCAGTTACCAACTTATTGGTGATGAACCTTTTTTTCCTTAATTGGATTTTTGTTTACAAATTATTACACTATTTGTATCCAAAAGAACTGTAATTAATGCCTTTGTCATATCCAAGTAAAACTGACTTCTGCTTCTTCATAATGAAATTTGGAATCTGTAATTCCTTTTGCTTGTTGCAGTATTGATCATATCTTTTACTCTCTTTTGCAATTAACAATATATTTGCCTTCAAACATATAAATAAATGCCTGATTGAAATTACACATCTTCACTTTGTTCATTACATGTGTAGGTTGTGTTAGGAGACAAAAGATAGCATGTGACCAGCGTATTTAAGCAAAAACCAGTCTATACACACAAAATAACATTATTTTGGCACTATCCATTCCCTAAGAAAAAGCTTTTTTCAGAAGCTCTGATAATTCTTTTTTTTTAGTATTCATCAATTATAAGTCATTGACAAAGAATAATTTTCCCTCAGTATGAAATGGAATATTCTGCTCTGTGAAAACTGGGACAAGTACTAAGTGGGTTTGTATCTTAGTTTTGCTTTTTTAGGACTTTCTAATTAATGAATTTTAATTAATGCAATTTTAAGTGACACATAATCTTGTTAATACTAGGCACTAACTCTAGCAAAATGTGTTAGCTGACAACAGTCAGACCCTACAGCAATGTCGCCACGAAATGTCACATCCTTTCCATTTGTCTAAAACAGGAGCAACTTTTAACTCTTTGAAAACCATGTGTCTGCATTGATTACATGTGATGGCTTTGTGGTGCTGTCCTTGATAATCCATGTACTCATCCACTTCCACCTTCACCCGAATTCATAGCTCACAGTCACAGAATCACAGAATACTATGAGTTGGAAGGGACCCACCAGGATCATCTAGTCCAACTCACCATCTAACTCCCGTACAGAGACTGAACGCACACCCCAGAGTAGGAAGCATAAACCTAAGTACCGGGTAGACAGCATGGTATGTTAATCAGAAACCACAGAAAATCAGAGAGGAGTAAATCATTAAACTCTCATAATTCCTCTTCTCTAATCCATTCATTTCCTCCGTACCACTTTCAGTAACTACCAACAAATAGAACCTTGTTATGTGCCTTAAATACTGTGACAAATAGTTTGAATGGACTGCAAGCATACACTTCAAATTGTGCTGGTTGACAGAGTTTGCCATATGATTGAAAGAACAGCAGTGATACAAGGCACGGTATGAGGCACTTGATTACTTTGGAATAGCTTACCCTCATCCCACTCAATCAGATAATTATACTTGCTTTGTATTTAATGACTTCAGGATGCTGACATCTTGAGAGATTGTAGGAGAGAAGGTTGGGCAAAGAGGACAGAGGGCAGGAACCAGCTGGCAAACTCAGTGACTGACATCACAGTTGAATTTTGAGGGACATGAAGAAGGTACCAAACAGAGAGATGTGAACAGAGGACAGTCTGGTATGCTGGCAGATCACTTAAAGCTGAGGAAAAACATATTAAAACACCTTGATCCATATAATTTGTGCTGCAGAACGCAGTAAATATTGATGAAACACCCCTCATCAGCAACATTAGACTGCTGAAGGAACCCTCATCTACACTGGTTTTATAACACTTCTCCTACCTCATGTACCATCCATTATATGGTACATCCACTTTTCAGTTCACACAGGAAATCCACTCTTGAGCTAACGAGTTAAATGAGCTTGCAGGTGTTGGGGTTTTTTGAGACAGGAGTTCACAGTGTTTGCTGTGACCTGGCTTTTTTGAATGAATGAATTTCCATCAGGCTGTTTCTAGCTTGGGTAACAAGAAGATATGTCACTGGATAGCAACACATTTTCTGGGTTCCAGCTAGGAAGATACAGAAAGCACTGAACAGACCATCTTCTGGGCTTTGGTATTCAGGGACTTTTGCCTGTGTGCCTTCACTTTTCTCAATGTTAATTATTCTGATAAGTTTTATTGAAATGCTAGTATTTTACTGACTTGCTTCTGAACTGAAAAATTCTGCATATACAGAGTTCTCTTCCTGTTCTATCCTCCTTCAGGAAAGACAACAGTCAGCTGGGATTCCTGAAGAGTACTATGCATATACATAGTGGAGATGAGAAACAATAAAGAGAACATGAAATTACTGTTATTTGGTACAGTAAAGTCTTTCACAAATTTGGTGACAGCTAGTGGAGGGGTGACATACTGCTTGACACTCAAGAACAAAGGCAAACGTGAAACATGGAGTAGTTTGAAAACTTTCAGAAACAGACTAGCCGGGATTGTGTTCCCATGAGTATTAAAGTAAACAAGCTTGTGAGAAAGTAAATTAACTGTGTTCTAGTGTTCACTGATTACTATGATTTGTGAACCACTGAATCATTTCAAAACCAAGTTACTTTCTGGTGTAAGATCCCAAGGTGAAGTAACAACAGCTGCTGTCACAGCCTCCTGGTAAAGACAGGGGCCACGTGTGCTCCGTATGTGTTGTGTGATTTGTGCACTGTCTAGACCTTCCAACGTGATTGTTGCTTTGAGAATTTCAGACAAAAAATAATCCATTGAAACACTGAGTATGATAACAAAAGCTAGAAAGGAACCAATGACGCAGATGCACAGACAGCCACCCTTGATCATTAAGGCTGTAGCAGTTGACTGTATGTCCTGGTGTGACCAGTGGCCAGGACCAACTGTCAGGACCCTAGGAAGCCAAAGCTGCCAGACAGGTGTGGCATCACAGCCTTTCATCAATTTCTGCCTTCACTCAAAAGCCCTGGTTTCCATCTGCGTTGTCTCTCTCCTCCTATTCTTTCATATGTAGCTCACTCTTATTCTCGTTCTATTCAAGTTCTGCCGTAATAGACTAGAAAGGGATAGAGATATTTTATTGAATATACAGGTTTCCCTAGATACCCAGTCAGCACCATCAAATTAATTTGTCTTCAATCCCCAACTCATGGCAATGAGAATTCTTTAATAAATTCACTTAATAAAAAAATTCTTTAGATTTCATCTTTGAAAGAAATAGCAGCTACAAAAAGAAATACCTCAGTTAAAATGTGGAGCCTTTTTCCTGACAATGTTGTGGCTACAAAGAAATAATTTCTGAATCAAAGATATGAATATACAATAAAATATTAAACTTCGATGAATTAAGAATGCAAAGCAATTTTCACACTTAAAAACACCCAAAATTTGGAAGAAAAAGAGCTTTTATAATATGAATAATTCATTACTATTCTGCTAAAAAGAGACATTTTCCTTGAGCACATGATACTGAAAAGAACAGAAGCAGAGATAGCTGGCAAACAGGCACAAAGAGTATCAAAAGCTGAATCTCCTTTTCCTTTTGAAAGAAGATTTTCTGGAAAGACCTTTTAAAGAAATTCAGGTACACAGAGCCTGGAAAGTCCCATCTTCACAACATAGATGGCTGGGATGCCTGTAGACAAGGCAGACCGTGGAAGAAAGGAACTGTCCACAAAAGATTGTCAGGGTCAGCCTGTTGCTCAGGGAGTGCAAGAAGCAGGCATGCACCCAGGCTTGAACACCTAATTTCCCATGAATCCGTTGAAGTAGTTGGTAGTGGAAGGTTTCACTCTGTTTTATGTTAGAGTAATGCCTTTTGAGAAACTTGTTTTACTAAAAAATAGCCAAGTAGCTCTACTCTGAAGCCCCAGCATGGCTCTTCTGTCAGACTGAAAACATGAACAAAGTTTTACTGAGGAAGGCAGTAGCCATGGCTCTGAAACTTCTTCTTTTAAAGCAGCTACTTCATGCTAAGCAGGTGTACTAGTTTTGGCCAGGCGAGAGTTAATTTTCTTCACAGTGACTGGTATGAGGCTGTGTTTTGGGCTTGTGCTGAACATAGAGCTGATAATATAGAGATGTTTTTGTTATTACTGAGCAGTACTTACACAGAGCCAAGGCCTTTTCTGCTTTTTGTATTGCCAAGCTGGCAAGGAGGTTGGGGGTATATGGAAGGTTGGAAGGAGACACAGGTAATCTCAACTGGCCAAAGGGATATTTCAAACAATATGACATCATGCTCAGTATACAAAGTAATAGGAAGAATAAGGAAGTGGAGGACATTGAGAATGATGGTGTTTGTCTTCCCAAGTAAGCATTACATATGGTAGGGCCCTGCTGCCCTGGACATGACTAAACACCTAGCTGGCCATGAAAGCAGTGAATTAATTTTTTTTGCTTTGCTTGCATGCACGGTTTTGACTTTCCCTATTACAGAATCACAGAATTAGTAAGATTGGAAAAGACCATAGAGATCATTGGGTCCAACCTATCACTATCACCTCTCACCTAGCCTGTTGTCATCCTGCTACCAACACACCATCCTACCAATAACATACTATCCTATTTTCTAGGTCATGCTGCTAAGCACAGCATCCAACCTTTTCTTAAACACCTCCAGGGACGGTAACTCGAACACCTCCTTGGGCAGCCCATTTCACTGAGAGATCACCCTTTCTGTGAAAAAGTTCCTCCTAATGTCCAGCCTAAATCTCCCCTGACGCAGTTTAAGACTGTGTCCTCTTGTTCACAGGTTCACAGGTTACCCCGAGCTGGAAGGGATCCTCAGGATCATTCAGTCCAACTCCCCACCACTGTGCTCCTCATCGAGTCTTCTGACCAAAGCCGAGTACAGGGTCCGACTGACTACACGGTTCCTAATACAGGGCAGGATGCCATTGGCCTTCTTAGCCACCTGGGCACACTGCTGGCTCATATTGAGTTTCCTGTCAATCATTACACATAAATCTCTCTCCATTTCACCACTCTCCAGCCACTCGNGTAAGCCAGGACTGTTGGTAAATTATGGAGAGTGGCTTGGCGAGTTCATCTGCTACTTCTTTCATTGTGCTATCACTGGTAGCCAGAGAGAAGAGACTGACCTCCACCTGGCTACAACTCCCTTTGAGGTAGTTGTGGAGAGCAATAAGATCTCCCCTCAGCCTCCTCTTTTCCAGGCTAAATGACTCCAGCTCTCTCAGTTGCTCCTCATAGGGCTTATGTTCCAGACCTTCACCACCCTCATCAACCTTCTCTGGACACGTTTGAGGATCTCAACATCCCTCTTAAACTGAGGGGCCCAGAACTGAACAAAAACTGAACATTAAACAGTCTTTATCTCAACTCATGAGTTTTCAAGCTTTTATCCCACCAATTTTCTCCCTGATCCCACTGGTGAGGGAGTGAGTGAGCAGCTGCTGACTGGAGTTAAACCACAACAACAGGACATCATGGATCATTTCAAACAATATGAGATACCTGTGTTCTCAGGCAGCTGAATGAAGTCCCGGTTGGCTGGCCAGCTTTTTGGGCCACACTCTAGAAATGAAGAAAACTCCACTGACTTCGGAGAGCAGCTCCAACAGTGAGGTCACTTGCAGTTATTACAAAATTAAATTTGCATGTCTTAATTTCAAACTGAATCTCTCTTACTTAGAAGCGCAATATAATCTCAGTGATGTGAGCAGAAGTGTTTGTGGATCCATGCTTTGCATTTTCTAAGATGTTGAAATGGAGAACTAAAAGAACAGTGTTCACTTTAAAGCAATTTTCAAACAGAAACAAGAACACAACTTTACATGACTGAATTTCAGCAGAGACTTGAAACTTTGGGTCAAAGTCATTAATCATAACTAAATCCTTTATTCATTTTGTCAAGTGCATTGAGGAAGATTACTTTGCCTGAAGGTTGATCCCTAAGCTTGCTTTGCAGCAGACAGCGATTGCTTCAAAGTCAGAACTGAGACATGCAGCTACTGAAATTACATTACACTCAGCTTGCTAACAGTACACAAAATTTGGCAGATAGGAGCCTGCTGCCCCAGACATTGCATAAACATCCAACTTGCTGGAACATCCAGTCTCTAGGAAATAAGGCAGGCAATAACAGTCAGAGAGAGCTGAGAGAGTACACGTACTTTACAAAACACTGAAGCCTCTTCTGGGAGCATGACACTCTGGTTAATCAGCTCACTGGAAATCAGGTGATGTCCTGCAGCTGTCTGTTGCTTCAGTTAAATCAACTCAGTGCTTTAGCTGAAGTTGCCTCAGTTAAATCACTGAGAATTGTCCCAGGTACCCTCACATAATCTAGGATTTTCTGCAACACCTCTATTCACAGACAGGCAAGAGATCTACTGAAGCAAATGCGCAAGTCAGGAGAAGAGATGAGGAAAGGATGAGCTTCCTAAATTCTAATCCTGATGCCTTGCACATTAATCTGTAACTCCTTTTCTGTGTTTGTAAAGGCAAACACACAATTTATTTGTTTATTACCAGTTCTATGGCCGTAATTACAGCATCGTGTGAGCAACTGAACATAATCTTCGTCATTCCGAGATGCAGACTCATCTATCATTAAATAAGAATACTGAATAATAGCTTAGTATTCACATTACATATATGCTAAGAAACCATCCTGCTATTTTTATTATCTACACAGGGCTTTAATTCTACTGAGTTTGAACTATTACTATCTGAGAAATATGAATTAGAGCATAAGACAACTCCTCCCTTCAAAAGAGCTCTAAGACAGGCAACATCTTTAATAGGGAGTGGCTGGAACATCTGCATCATTTAATAATATATGCCCAGTTTTTCACTTGAAAGCACAATTTAAATATGAATTGAAATGTGAATGGATGAAAATTAAAGAGAATTTAAAGCAACAAACAAACATGAAAGCTTTAGAGCTTCAATTTTCTATGCATTATCTTATACTACTACACAGGTCATCTTCAGTTTCCAGAATTCTTTCAAATGAAGACAGATTTTGGCAAACAAAACAATACAGAAAAGCACACAGAAGTGTTTATTTTTGAAGAGCTACTGTATTTTTGCCAATTCCAGAGAGTAAGAGACACAGGAAGACTCTAGATGCTGAAGAGATGCTCCTGAGTGCATATACCTCATAATTTATTACCTGCCTGCTCACACAAAGTAAAATGTCTGCTGGTTTTTGGTGAAAACACATGACTTCAGGCATAAGACATATTGCAATTTCTGAATTGTAGCCCCCTACCACCATCTCTACTTTTTTACTTAGTGTGTAATCTTTGACAAGTCACATATCTTGTTTTCCTTTCTGAGAAAATAGAAACTGCCATATCTCCTACTTCACAACTTTCTTATAATGACTGACTTTGTTGGTTTTTTGGGGGGGTTAATTATTATAAGCACTCAGGACAGGCATTGAACTCCTAAATATTTAAAAAAAACCCACAGTATAAAAAGCTTTCATGAACTACAATTAGCTCAGAACCCATAAAGACAAAATGAAATAACCCAAAATTACATCGGCCAGCAGCTATTTCACAGCCTGTTGTGTTTAAAATTGCTACACGCCCATTTTGCACCCCAAATATCAGCAGGACTATTTCCATCCACGGGCTCAGGGACAGGCTGGATGCCAGCCTTGGTTTCCCATCTCCACACTGGAGGCACTTGCTGAAACTAGAGGGCTCAGTTGAGAAGGTGCAAATCACTTCCTGGATCGCCAGGTGAGAACACTTTGCCCTCAGGACTCAGGCAGGACATATGCCTGAACTAATCAAGAGAAGACCAGAAATAGTTAAGCGCACAAACTAACTCAAAATGACTACAGGATGCTACATCTCTGCATTAATAGCATCCAAAATGAAAATACTCCAAGGAAGATGGGATAGATGAAAGCCAAAATATACTTTTCACCAAATTTCTTGGGTCTACATTGCAGTGGCATGTGAGCTGGGCTGCAATATATCCTGATGATGGGTCTGCTCCACATGAAGCTCCTGCCCGGAAAAAGAGATTTCACCTTGTAGTGCTTATCCTTGCCCTGCATCTCAGCCTTTATTAAAAAGACATTAAGCTATTGGAGAACATTCAAAAGAGGGCCATGAAGGTGGTGAAGGGTCCAGAGGGGAAGCCATGTGAGGAGCAGCTGAGATCACTTAGTCTGTCCAGCCTGGAAAAGAGGAGACTGAAGGGAGACCTCATTGTAGTCTACAAATTCAGTATGAGGGGAAGAGGAGGAGCCGGCACTGATTTCTTCTACCTGGTGACCAGTAACAGGACCCAAGAGAACAACATGAACTCTGTGTCAGAGGAGTTTAAGGTTAGATATCAGGAAGAGGTTTTCACACAGAGGGTGTTTAGTACAGACTCCTCAAGGATGAGATCACCACATCAAGCCTGTCTGAGTTCAAGAAGTGTTTGGACAATGCATTCGGGCACGTTGAGCACATTCTTGGGATGTTCTGTATAGAGCCAGGAGTTGGACTTGACGATACTGATGGGTCCCTTCCAATTCAGCATGAATCTATAATTCTATGCTTTCTTTCACCTTTTACATACTCTGACCCTTTCTGAAGGACTCAAACATGACAATCCTGAAAACACTGAGCGTGCTGGAATGAAGAAGCTTCAAGCAGATCATCAAATACCATTGGTGTGGTTTAATCCCAGTTGTCAATCAGGTATCACACAGTCACTTGCTCCCCTCCCATCTCCTGGTGGGATGGGGATGAGTATCAGAAAAAGATAAAACCGATGGATTAGGACAGTTTAATAACAGAAATAAAGCAAAATATAATAATAAATTGTAATGAAAAGGAGAAAGAAAGAGAAATAAAACCCAAGAAAGACAAGTGATGCATGATACAATTGCTCACCATCCGCTGACTGAGGCACAGTCAGCCCTGAAGCAGCAATCAGTTGCTCCTGGCCGACTCCCCCCAGTTTATATATGGCATGATGTCCTATAGCACAGAATATTCCTTGGGCCAGTTTGGTTCAGTTTCCCTGTTCTTGTGCACCTCCTCACTGATAGAGCATAGGAAACCAAAAAGTACTTGGCTTGCCATAAGCACCACTTAGTGACAGCTAAAACATCAGTGTGTTATCAACATTATTTTTATAATGAATTCAAAACTGTACCAGTTCCTAAGAAAAAAAAGTAACTTTATCTCAGCCCAAATCAGGACAAATGTGTCCATGCCCCAAATGCTCTGAGTTTCTGTTTTTTATAAAGTTATTGTGTATAAATTACAGTTTCACAATATTCACCAAATGAGAGTAGACTGCCCAAAACAGAAGACAGACATAAATGGTGGGGAGGGAAGGAATCTTATTCTGGAGATTTATGTTTCTCACAATTCCAGTTGCTGGCAATTTCGTTATTTAATCTTGAATTAAACAAATCAGATAGAAACAAGGATGTTAATTTAGATCTGTCCCTACTAGCATACTGCAAAGACAGAAACCAAGAAGACTAGACTAATTTCCTATAGTTAATTTAGTGAAAGAATACAATTAGGTGAAAATGGCTCAGATTTTCTAATCCTATCTTTCTGATAGATACAGTAAAGAGAATTAGTTGAAGTCAGTAATCAGAGATTATACATCCTCAGTTTTGCTCAGTAAATTCAGGGTATTTCTGTTTAAGTAATAAAGCCCTTTTAAAAAAGTCAGCTCTCTGCATTTTAATTAAACTATTTCATCTGGAAGCAGTTTGTAAAAAAAGTAAAGAAAAAAATGAGCGATCTTGTAAACAAAACTACTGTTTCACATTTTCTATTACAGTGTTATCAAAATGTTAAAGTCATGAAATAATAGATAGATTCTAAAAACATATGATATGGAGCTGTCATTGTAGCTTATCCTCTCAGTTACCCACGAGAAGTACTAAATTTAAAGGCAAAGTCTATATGAATTTGCAAATTGACATACCTGGATGCTTTCTAACCCACCAGAATCAACTTGTTTTTAACAAAATAACTAAAAATGCAAATGCAAAGGAGGACTGAATCTGAGTATTCAAATCAAGCTTTTTGTTATGTATACTGAAGTGAATTTAACCCCTGTAACTTAAATCCCTTTGCTTAAATCAATCAACCCCAGGTCCGTTTACTATTCACAAAAGCATCTATCGATGACTTAAATTCAGAAGAGACTCAAAGATCATGTATAACTTTAGACAGACAAATAATGCCACTGATTTCAATAAGACTAGTCATGTCTCTAAAACTCAGAGATATGAGGTATCATATATTTTCCTGAAGAGCTCATTACAGAGAGAGAAAACACGCAGACGTTCCATCACACAAATGTTTCCCAAGGTCTGAAAGCAAAAAACTTCAGTCTTGAAAACAATTACTCAAGAGTTTAAGCTCATCACCTTTAATCAACTAAATGGTTTGAAAGAGGATAGGCTAGTACTCATCAAGAGAGTGAGGTTAACCTGGGGAGAGGTGTTAGCACTAATAATTTGCAAGGGGGCTGAGAGAAAAACAAAGGTGCCAGCTCTTGCCAGTGGCACAGATAAAGGAAAGCATGAAAGTGGGATGTACAGAAAATTGTTAGCTACTGGTAAGTAGCAAGATCCAGATTTACCATCCATTGAAGCTGTGAAATTTAGTATCCAGGGTTACTTCTAAGGGGTTTTTGCAAACATTCACTGAGGTAGCAGATGGAGCGGACATAACAACCCCATGCACCGCTATCGGCGGGGGGAGGAGTGGCTTGAGATTAGTGAAGTGGAGAGGGACTTAGGTGTAATGATC
>WEKX01016057.1:0-50372 GCA_013390025.1 Pitta sordida
TGTGACCCCATGGGAAGCCCTTGCTGGGGCAGGTTCCTGGCAGGACCTGTGACCCCACGTAGAGGAGCCCAGGCTGGAGGAGGTTTTCTGGCAGGACTTGTCACACCATGGGGGACCCACTCTGGAGCAGCCTCTTCCTGAAGGACTGACCCTGTAGGAGGGTCCCATGCTGGAGCAGTTCATTAAGAACTGCAACCTGTGAGAAGGACCCATGTTGGAGAAGTCTGTGCAGGACTGTCTCCCATAGGACGGATCCCAAATGAGGAGAAGAAAGCGAGGAGGAAAGAGCAGCAGAGACAGAACTGACTACACCCCTCGTTCCCTGTCCCACTGTGCCACTTGGAGGGAGGAGGTAGAAAAATCAGGTGTGAAGTTAAGCCAGGGAAGAAGGGAGGGATGGGGCTAAGATCTTTTAAGATTTGTTGGGGGTTTTGTTTTTTGTTAGTGGTGGGGGTTTTTTCATATCCTACTCTGGTCTGATTTGTACTAAATTCAATTCATTTCCCAAAGCCGAGCCGGGGGTGATATAGCTTTCTTTCTCTCTCTTGTCCTAATTTTCTCTCCCTGTCCTGTTGAGGATGACAGTGAAACCGTGGATTTGGTGAGTACCCAGTGCCCAGCCAAGGACAACCCACCACAGCTGGCGTGAAGGGAGTGGAATTTAGGAACAGCCCCAAGATGCCCCTGTGGGATTCCCACTGACACTCCTACAGGCCTGTGATATTTCCAAGGAAGCTTGCACTTCCCAAACAGGGATCCACAAAACTTGTCTATAATAGCTCCTTTGAACTTGAGGGCTGAAGGAATTTCCTGCCTCGGTGCTCCCAGGATGGGCTCAGCTTTGGGTGGGCTTGGGGTTTTTTCCACTTTAAAAGATGTTTTATTCTGTCCATCCTCTAAAGGATGAGAGAATGAGGTGGTGGTGGAGGAGACAGCAAGACTAGTGAGGGACAAACATGAACTTGCTCAGAAACTCTCATGACACAAATCTCAGCAGGGCTTGTACAAATAGGACAAAGTGTGGCAACATTCCAGGACAGTGTGAATAAATAGAGGACAACTGCTGTTGAATGTTTGATGCTTGGTGTTTCAATGTTTACTGTTAACGAGTGGCCAAAGTAGTTACAGTAATAACAGTAAAAATTGCAGAGGAGGGAAGAGCTGAATTGTGTTAAAAAAAAAGATGACTGCTTCTAAATTATCTGAAGGAACAGGATTTATCCCAAAGTATTTGAGGAACTGGTATATACCATCTTGGAGCTGTCACCACATTCCTTGGGACCCTGGTGGGACGAAAGGGCTTCCAGGAAATTAGAAAAGCACCAAATTACTGATAAGTGATCAGGAACAGCCAGCACAGATTTGACACTGTGGATCTGTGTTGGATGGACTAATTCCCAGAGAGGAACAGGCTCTGGGAATTTGGGGGAGGAATTTGTCTCACACACAGACACTGGTGGTTGTTGTTTGATTCTGCCTCCCAACCTGATGAGCAAGCTTAGGAGATAAATTGAGGTAGGATGGTGTTCCCAGTGGCCTGGGAAGCTGTTATCCAGCAGTAGTTTCCAGTCAAGGAAAGCTGTGCTTCCTGCTCCTGCCTTTCTTCTGGCACGGCTCAGGATTTGGAGCGGGAGGATTGGGCGTAAGACACCTGAAGAGATTCTCCTCCTCACGGTGGCACCTCAGTGCAACCCTTTGGACTCAGCACATCGAGGGAGAGGCAGGTTACACCCAGGGGAGGAAAGGGGTAAGAGGGAAGAACAAGGGAGATTTGGGGATCCTGGGGAGAAGCTCAGGAGTTCTCAGAAGCTTCAAGGCCTGGATATTGTCCTAGAAATGGGGGCTGTTATTTCCACTCCTTGGTCCCCTTCTGTCACCATGTATTGATGGAATGTTGTCAGATCCATCCCTTGGCACCTGCTTCTGCTGGAACATCTATTCCCCCTCAAAAAACCCCTATTCCAACCCTGAGGGTTTGAACTAGGGCTCAGCACCTTCAGCAGTTGCTGTTCCTCAGCCACTGCACCCTCTGGGAACTTCAGTGCACACCTTCCATAAAGTGTTAACACAGTTGGACTCCAAAACATGTTTGATTTGGAAATCTCAGCTTTTTTTACTGTGTTTAGTGGATTATACATGAATTCTGCATTATTTTAATTTCTTAGAGGTCTGTTACATCAATTCTTGTTGTCAACAAAATGTTCATTTTCACCTAAAGAGCTTGACAGTGTGTATTTGCTTTAAATTCATTTTCATTGCCATTTCTTACATTACTCCCAAATTTTAATGAAGTGAAACAGATTAATTTTACTAATGAAGTGAGTTTCATATTAACTCCTTAATATATACACATTATTTTGTTTTGGAAAACGTTAATTCGGCAACCCAGTATTTTTTATGTCCTTACATTTATTGTTGTCAATTATTTGCATCTTAGTTTTCTTCTGGCCCTCTGCAATGCAACATGAAATCTGGAGAACTCTTTGGCCACTTCTTTTTGAAAGTCTTTGCACAAAGTTATTTAAGAGATCTTATACATTCTCTAACTAAGACAAAATTATAAATAGAAGCACTTGAAGCAGCAAACAGCACTCTGTACCAAAAAAGAATGTTTATTTTTTCCCTTTAACACTTCTAAAAAGAAACTATTGTGTTAAAAACTTGTGGATTTTATTAAACAGTTAAAGGAACGCCACTGACACTTGGTGAACTTCAGAACCCACCAGAACTAGTGTTAGATATCAGCTCTGCCATGGGATCCTCGGGCTCATGGGAGCTCTCAATCACATCTTCCTGATTTAGGTTTTGAAAGGGTTTTTTTCCTTCTCTTAAAACAAGGATATAATATAATATAAGGAAAGTGGTCAGAGCATGTAGAGAAACAGTGAAATGCCTGGGCAACTATGAGGAAACAAAGAGACAGACACAGACACAGACAGATTTAGTCACTTTTAACTCCTTGAACTCTCTCAGTATCATCTACCCCGTGTCCCACTTGTCCCCGAGTTGTGACACACCTGAGTTGTGATACATCAAATTTCCTGGGCTTCCTATGTTTACTACCAAGCTTACTTTACTAGTTTTCTACCTTCGTTAGATTTATGAAGTATCCATGAGAACAGGCCCTTCCCAATAGACAAGTGTAGCCACAGACCAGGAGAAACACTTCACTTGACTTCTCCCAGCGTGTGTCTCACTCTGGTTGCACAGGGGTGTTGGATGAAGGTCTGTGCCTTTCACCTCGTTAGTTTTGCTGCCTGACCTGTCCATGGTGCTTTCCAAAGAACAGGGTGTGCTGCACACTCACACCTGCCAGAGACACCTCAGACACTCTTAAAAAAGGCAGACACAGCTCCTCTTCCCACCTCCCTTAACCACAGAGCTAGGGCAGAGCCCTGGGCAGGAGTTACAATCCCGAGGTTTATGGAGCAAACCCTGGTAACAAATCAAAACAGGTGATGGCTTGCGTGAAGTACAAAACTGCTCAGGGCTAGAAGAGAAACATCACCCACTCCTTCCCTCCCTCCAAACCTGCACTGATGGGTGTGTGCAAATTAACCCAAAGCCACAGCCCTCCCTGAGCACTAAAACTCTCCCAGCCATGAGTTAGAGACATGGGGGAAGCCAAGAGGAACAGGATTTATGAGGATCCCTTGCTATTAAGTGCACAGGGTCTCCTCTTCTAACACACTGGAGTTTTGGCAGTGCCATTGCTTCCCAGCATTGATTGGGGAGCACTTTTTGAGAGAGAAAAGCCATTCCTCCACTGTGCTGCTATGCAGAGTGGGGAGCTCCCACCTTTCTCATGGGTAGGTGGAAACCAAACATGGGAGGCCTGATGGACAGAACAGGAACTAAACCCTTCCAGCAGACTCTCCTCTCCAGACACATGGACAACTGTAACAGGCAGAGGCTGGATCCTGGGCAAAAATAGCAAATTCGCCCTTTACCTGCTGAGCAAAACAGACACACCACCTGTGTGAAACTCCTCAAAGCACAGCTCTGTTTCCTGTTGGCACAGCAGTTGCAGCTGAATGGTGTTTCCCACGAATCAATCCACCCTGTCGAACATTTAACGAAGCAATTAGATTACTATCTCAATCTAAGCATTTTTTAAATTGTAGCTTAAAACTTTTCTCCTTACCTAGTCCCTAATCTGATTTATCACCCAGGGTAGAGAGAGACAGGAGGCAGGGCAGGAGCAGCCAGTGTTACTCCAGTATTACTGAGCATCCTCTGCTTTTGTGCTGCTCTCCAGGTCTCTCAGCTTTCCACCAGCCCCAACCCTGCACATTTCCTGGTAACTGTCTTGAAGTCCATTTCCTGTGTTCCTGCAGATATTCTTCTCAGAACTAGAGGTCTCTCTGGAAACTGAGTCCTCTTCCGCCTATTTTTCTAAGGAAAACAGCTCAGTGATGTTTTTTTGGAACCTCCAAGAAACTCAGCTGATTTTTGCATGCTCAGAGCTGGTCTTGTGATTCGAAAAACCAGGTTCACAACCCTGCTTTCAGAGCAAGCAGCTCACAGGCAGCTGCAAAAGGCAACTCACCATTTCTGCTGACACAGGCAATAAACATCCCTGTATCCTCTCCACTTCCAGAAGCTGCTCATGCCATGCTCCCCCTCTTAAAATGCTTGTGAATTATTACACATATTCTGCACACATCTCGTGATAACAACACAACTTCTGCTTTTTAACTGTCCTTTTCATCTGGGGAATGGTCAGATTCTTGTGACTTCAGGACATGAATAAGACACTGAAATCTTTCCCACCCAACCAGTGAAGTAACTGTGAGTCCTTCCAGAAGATGGGCCAGTCTGGGTCTGTGTCACCAGGTACTTATTTTGCACCAGTTCATGTTAGAAAGGAAAGGGAAAACAGCCACAGCAAGTACATTTCAAAGTGTCTTGTCTAGGCTGTCACCCAGGATTAAACGATTTAAAACTACCTCATGTTTTTAAGAGAAGTGAGCTCTTTTGTTTTACCTCAACAGAGAATTTTAAGGACACATACAAAGCACAAGTGCTGGAAAATATTTATTTTCGCTGTATCATGACATTAACCTCATTAACCATATGCTCTGTTTAAATACAAAAATCATTCACGAGCAAATTAGTCAAGTAAGGGTTTGTACACCATGGGTGCTGGAGCTTTGGAATTCCAGATGTAGTAATCAGAAGAAATCAGTTCCCGGGCTAAAGGGAAAAAAAAAAAGCAAGAAAAATAAGCATTACAGGGTGCCTTACAATCAAACATTCCTTCTTCCAAGTTAAGTGACTACTAATCCATCCTTACTAGTTTACAGAAAAGGTATAATGGCCTCTTTAAACTCTAAGACTCTTATTATTATTTGAAAATCGTTTTCTGATAATGAGACATTTAAAGTCTCAGCTTCAATTACCTTTACTAATGTATCAGTCATGAGCTTAAAATTCAAACAGAGGTTAAGTCAAAAGCAGGTGGATGGCTTGGATTTTGCTCAATGAATATAAATTGCACACTTAATATAAAACATACAGTAAGAAAATGCGGCTTTTTCTGTGTTACAATTTAGGGCTGAATGTGCCCTGCTGCAAAATTAAGAGCCCACAGTCTTCAAGAGGCATTTACAGGGTTCTGGAACAGGACTGGCAGAAGCTGCAATGGACAGAACAGCTATCAATAAAAATGCTTCCATTAGGCAGAGCTGCTCAGGTTTAATGAGAGACTCCTGTGTTCCCTATTAGTGGATTTGTGGTGCAGGCTTGGAAGTGCTCATGTGTTGACTCAACCAGAAGCAGATTTGGTTTCTGCTTCACATTTTCAGCACAGAACCACCTCCCCCGAAGGATGCTGGTGTGATGACACCGACAGCAACAGCCTCACCTGGCCTGGAGGAGCTGAGACCTGTACCTGGCTACTGCCAGTCCCCCCCATCAAGTCTCTGACAAAGGTGCCCTAAACAAGGGGCCAGATCGCAGGGGAACATCCTCTGCCTCCCTGGGGAAAGTTCTGCCATTGTGCAGAGCATGGTAAGAACCAGAGGGCAAAGGGCAGAGAGCACAAGAGAGTACAGGAACTCTCAGCTAAAGGGGAGAGGCCAGTCAAGCATCACAGAAAAACCCAGCTAGGAATCAGAGAACAAAAATCCAACATTAGCTATGGAATTTTAGTTGCTGACACCTCGTTCGTAACTTGCATTCACAGTTTCAGTGACATAAATGACATTTTTAGCGACTCACATGCAGTAATTTTGGGTTTCCCTGGTACAGAGATCTGGACAGAATGCTGGTCTACGTAACATCCAGTAAGTGTGAAGTCTGGGATCCTAAAATACAGCTACAGAAAGAGAGGGAAAACACAATGAGATGCACAATGCCATCCTTGCTGTGCAAATACTGGCAGCCTGAGACACACCCACAGTGTGCAGGAAAACTCCAAAGGGACAGCAGGTCAAACCCTGAGGCAGGGAATCAAAACTCCATGCTGAGAATAAAGATTTAAAATGAATGTATCTTCATAACCAATTAAAAAAGTGACTGTGACTTACTTTGACATAAGCTGTGTTCCCAGTGCACACATAATCAGTCGGGTGCTCTTTGCCTGCAGCGCCAAAAGACACAGTTCCAGTCAGAGAAACTTCCAGAGACTTGGGGAACTTCTGTCCTGAAGCCAGAAACAGAATCTATTAGAAATACCTGAGAACTGAGGTGGGGAAAGAGGAGCAGGGAGAGGGCACAGGGTGTGTTGCTCACCAATGATCCAAACCAGGAGGCTCTTCTCCCGGGACAAATCCAACTGGCCGTAAGTGACTTTGGACTCTAACTGAGCAATTGGGCCCCTATATGTGACAGAGGGGAAATAAAATCACTGGGATTACTATCATTCGGTACTTTTGAGTAAAGAAAGCAAGAAAATGCTGAAAAAACATTATTTATGTGCATGCAGACAAATCACACCTATGTGAGCACATTTCTGAGAAGCAATGACAGGGCAGGAGGGAATCACCAGTAATCACAAAGGAGTTGTTGATATTTAATTCACTGGGAGTGTTTTACTAACACCATGATCAGCATCAGCAAGTTTGCATCATTTCATCTCTAGATTTCCACAACAATTCCGTGACAGCGCAGCCCTGGCAGCTGCCAGAGAGGCTTACATGAAAACTATCGTTTTAATTTGAAATAAGTATATTTTTGATAAGCTGATCTTGTGGCTGGGATTAGCAGTCTTAAGGCACAGGTAACCCTGGGCTGGAAGTGATCCCGAGGCTTAATCCACCTGGAGGATTGTGGCACGTGAGGAAATACCACAGGGAAACAGGATGAGCAACGGAAATACTTGGAACGTTACCAAATATCCTGGTACCATTCTGTGTGCTGGAAATTACAGGAATTCCAAGGAGGCTTCCCAACATTTTCAAGGTTGGTGTCAACTGGTGATGGAGCATAACCTGTTATATTGTTTCCTGACAGGTTTATTTCAGGAAGATCACAGAGAAATTGAAGGGATTTATTTAGGATTTTTTTTTATTCTTACCTGTTGAAAAAAGGGATACGAGCTTCACAGTACTCAAAAGAATTCTTTATGCTTTCATGGAGCTTCAAATTGACTGTTATTTTTATCTGTGATCCCTCTTCAACGAGTTGGTAACATCCCAAAATTGGTGGAACAGGAACCTGGAAAAAACTATATTAATTCTCAAGATATATTAATACCATCATCATAAGATCAGTTATACAGTGTTCTAATTGCTAAGGCAGTTTAAAAAAACCAACCAACATATTAATCAGTGACTGTGCCAAACTATTTAGGCTACTTGCAATACACAGATTTGTGGTACAGGCACTTGTCATCTCAGCCTGGATATATTTTGTCTAATTCAGGCACTCAAGTGGTTCATTTAAAGTCAGGGCAGCGTTGCCAAGCAGGCACCAGTAACTCCTGAATGTGACTCAGACAACTCAAGCCCTGTAGTGCCATCCAAGCAGTTTATTATATTAAAAAACATTTTCCCACCTGTACAGGACTCAAACTCATCCCGACACATTCAATGACACGGGGGTTTGTATCCCTGTTGGAAGACTTGAAAACAACGAGGGATGTTGTTGTTGGGGCTGTTATTACCTGGGAAGTGTAGTAGCACAAGTTGAAGGAATCTGAAGGAGGAATGAAAGGGAATTTGTAAGGTCCACTGTACACAGAATCATCCAGTGGCTCGGCACTAGTGGACATGAGCATGGCAGGGTCCACAGACGTCACACAGTGATGGACTACGATGTCCTGGAGCGGGGCACTGTTTGTCGGGAGATTCACGGTGAGGGTCACGTTGGGTGCAGATCCCTCTATGTCACACTTGGAAAAAAAGAAGGCAAGAAGTTACTCAAAAATGCCTCCATCAAGGCAGGATACATTCAAAAGTACAGTCACACCTCGTGCATTTGTGCCTCTGGATTCGCATATTCGGGGTTCCCACCCCTGTGAACAGTGTTCACGGAGCTTCTGGGTTTGGATATTCGTGGATTGGGGAATTCACGGGGACCCCCAGGAGACCCATAATCTGTGAATTTCAAGGTATCACAGTATCACAGTATCACAGTGTTGATAAGGTTGGAAAAGACCTTGAAGATCATCAAGTCCAACCTATAATCCAACTAAACCCTAACATCTCTAACATTTATATCATGGCCCTCAACACCTCATCCAGTCAACCCTTCAACACCTCCAGGGACGGCGATTCAACCACCTCTGTGGGTAACCCATTCCAATGCCAGATCACTCTTTCAGTGAAAAACCTTTTCCTAATGTCAAGTCTAAACCTCCCTTGCTGGATCTTAACACCATGACCTCTTGTTCTATCTCCAATGGCCAGAGAGAAGAGACCGACCCCTGCCTGTCTACAACCCCCTTTTAGGTGGTTATAGACAGCGATAAGGTCCCCCCTGAGCCTCCTCTTTCCCAGACTAAACAGACCCAACTCCCTGAGCCGCTCCTCATAGGGCCTATCTTCCAGTATGACTGTATAGTTAATTTTTAGCATTAAAAAACCCCAAACCCACACTAAAAAAATTTCACTCGGCGTCAATCCTCGGTGCTAACAATCAGTACTAAGACATTAACAGCACACACTTAATTAATCACACAATTAATCCAGTCACTTTTACAACATCCACTTAATGGATTCCAGCATGCCATTCATGGCCACTGTGGTCCCCTGTCAGCTCTCTCCCAGCAGCCATGGGCAGTGTATCCCTTGTCTCATCCCTTACCCATGTGCCAGCTCAGCAGTGCACGATTACACCAGGGCTGCCTCCTTATGTAAGGACAACCAGCCTAATGCAGGATGACCTGGGAACTTGTCCCTCTGAGAGCAGGAAGCTGCTGACCCATCCAATCCCTACCAACACGACTGGCAGGAAATAACTCAGTCTTTGGAAGTGCAGCATTCAGGTTGGCTTCCGTTGAAGACAAGTGTCCACATTGTGCAAATAATTAAATTACCACGATCCATTTTACTGTAAAGTCTTTTTCCTCTTATAACACTTGTAGTCACAAATACAGAATATTGTGATAATATCATATGCTTCCTAAGCATAACTTAGAAAAAAGAATGTTAAATACATCAATTACACACAAATTTTAACAAATTTTTAAAAATATTTGGGAAAATATATGCAATGCAGCTGCAGCTGGACATAAGTGGTTACTGAAAAAAAAAATTCCATGGATCACAGAATGATTTGGGTTGGAAGAGTCCTTACAGACCATCTAGTCCCAACATGCCCTGCCATGGGGGGAAAAAAAGAATTCGCTAAAAATCAAAATAAAATCCACTAATGCATCAAACTAACATGTAATATTAGTTACACTTTGAAACATTAGAAACATTAGGAACTCACTAACGAGTACATAGTAAAACTTGATTTTACTTCCATATGTAAAATAAGTATTCACTTTTCCCGGTGTCCCATGAAAACTGCCTTGGTCGGACTCGCACACCAAACGCTCTCACCTTGCAGTTCACAGTTCCATAAACTTGCCACGTGTCCACCACATCCCTCTGGTCATACTGCCAACACTTGACTTTCTCAGTGATGCACACATTAACCTGAGGTTTGCCTTTGTAGGTGCTGGATCTCCAGGCCGGCTGGTCCTTATCCGCAGGCATCTCCTGGATGTCCTCGAAGGAGCTGTTCAAGCTGCGGATGTTGGTGTTTAAGGGGGTGCCCAGGGGACAGGCCTGGATGAGCAGATTTCGGAGCTGGCCTATTTTCGTGTTCATCTCAGCTTCGTTTTTCCGACTGGGAGAGAGGTAGTCCGCGATGCCCAGCAGGAGGGCCAGTCCCTGGGACAGCCCTGTGATGGTGAGCAGGGCAGGCCGTGGCTCCAGGGGCCCCTCCACCAGTGGGAGACACGCGTAGATCAGCCCGTTCCTCTGGAACGCCAGCACGGGCCACAGGTCCCCGGCGCTGGTGGAAAGGGAATATACCGAGGAATGGTTGATCTGAGTACAAGTGTCCCGATGCTCCACGAAAACACGGTTGTCCACAAGCCTCAGCTCGAAGAGCAAGGCCTTGAGGAAAGCACTGTCCGAGGGCAGGGGCACGTGGGTCGGCCCATTGAAGGTCTCGGCGCGCAGCTCAACGGTGGGGTAACGCCTTGGGGGAGGAAATAAGAGCCTCTTACTCACCTCTTTATTTATTTTTTCATCCAAAATATCACAACAACGGAGCTCCCAGTGGCAGGACCACCCCAACCCTTTCCTGGCTGGCAGGGAACGCAAAGACATCATAAATACCATATTTACAGGACACTATCATGGAGTTACTTATATACAGGTTTTTCATTGCTGTTCTGAGTTTATGCAAACTGAGCTGCAGTAGCTGCTTGAACTGATCAACAACATTAACTAGAAATCTTTACAATATTATAAATCCAGAAAGATTTCACTGTACACAAGTTTAATTTTTCCTGCAAGGTCTGTGTAACTTGGGGTGGGCAGGGTACAAAACTGATTCCACACTGCACGTGCAATACATGTGAGTTAAAGCTGTTATGACTATTCCATTTTTTCAAGTATTTAAAATGTAATCATGTCACAGACACATAGAATTGCGTATTTTAAAACTGCTATCTTGCACTGTGTTGCCTTCATTTATTCTCCTTTTTACACCATCTTTTTAAGGATGCCTGACAGTCTGTTTCTTAAATTGCCACGGAACTTGCAATCCCAGCAATGTGGAATTTTGTTATATCTATGACCTCCATCTGTAGCACTTCCCTCCTGCTCCTGAACACTTCCATGGATCTTATCCTGTCGCCTTGAAGTCCCACCTACACCATCTTTTCTTAACTGAGTAGCAGAGTCTTTCCTGGAGGCAGCTACACTTCCTGAGGCTTATTTTCAGTGACTGTGCTTTTTCACTTTGATTCCTAATCAGGCATTTAGGGCTTTGGGTTTGGTGGGGGTTTTTTTTCAGTAAGGAAGAAGCAAACACAGGCAGGGCAGAGCCAGAGCTATGAAATCCGTAAACAGGATCCAGATGACAGTAAAACACCTCCCCGAAGTCTCACATCTACTCTGAAGAGCAAAGAAACAAAGTGGTTTTGCAGCTCAAAAATTTATGAGGCCTTGCAGAGCAAGGTCGTTGATAAGAGGCTACACATATTTTATGAGCAGCTCTTATTTTTGGCCGAATTTCCCAAACAAGGGAAGAGGAGATATTTCAGTCTAGTTTTGTCTTGCTCAAGTCCCAGTCTCTCCGCCCTGTTTGCTGAAGTTGTCCCCACTCCACAGCACCCTTCTCTTCCTCCCACTGAATTTTCCCAGCTGTAGCTGAGCCATTAGATGATTAATTAGCCCTTCAGATCCCCGTTTTTCAGGATTCCCTTCTAGAAAGTGATGAATCACAGAATATTCTAAGTTGGAAGGGACCCACAAGGATCATCGAGTCCAACTCTTAACATTGTCTCCCATGCAAACTTAAAAGATGAAAGTTTCCAGGGACAAATGAGCTTGGACAATTCAAGTGAGGGACCATACTTGTTGCCTGAATTAAGTTATGATCAGCTCAAAAAAGAAAAAAAAAGGGGGGGGAGGGGGAAGGCAATGCTTTGATGTCCCCGATGTCTGCTCCGAGGTTAAAGATCAGGGCTCACGTATCTCCAGCTGAGTGCGTAAGTCCCGAATCCATCGGCTTCCGTGTGATCCCGCATTCCTCGTATTGTCTGCCCGCTTTGTTGAATTTAAGGTCAGTTAGGAGGATAAACTTGGGGCTTCCACGGCCCTATTATTGCCTCTGGGAACTTGAAAGATCTAAGTCTGGCAATCACTTGAAGCATCAAGTACGGTTTGCCCTTTCAAAGGGCAAGGACTCCTTGTCCCTGCCGCTCCCTGTGTGACAAGTTACTTGGCATCTCCCTGTCACCAACCCCCCTTTCCTCACGGTGATTACACCCTCCGCTTTTTGGGGACAAGGCTTTCTCTTTATCCGTGTTTGTAGAGGGGAGGCCTCATCTCTAGTCTTGTAGGTAATACAAGGACTATAATACTAATCCTAAAACAATCAGAAGAATGTCCAATGCAGAGATCTGTCTGCACCTGAAGATGGAGGATAGTCTACTTGCTCTTTTTTTTTTGTTGGTTGTTTTTTCTCCTAAGTTTTCTCTCCGGTTTTACTGAATTCAGACTAAGACTGTAGCTCTCTTTATGGAGGTATTTTTAATTTTTTTTAACTTTCCCTAGCCTCTGTTGCTTTTCCTCTGACTGATTTCTCTGAAGCCACCGAGGTAAAAAGGGCAGCAAATTTTGCCAACCCAACAAAAGCAGCTTGCCCAGCCCAAAATCTCACTTCAAACCCTGCAAGACTTCTGAATGAAAAACTCCTCCTTTGGAGGACTCCTCCAATAACTTAAAAAAACCTGTATGCAGAAATCAACACCAAATGAAAAATTAAATTTCCGCCTGAAAACACCCTACTTTTTGCACAGCTACGGAACAATACGAAGATGATTTATGTAAAATATAAGCAAAAAATGGGGTTTAATTGGCCTATTTTGTTCATCAGACTATGTATTTTACCATCACTGCCTCGTCCTTTTCCACGTTGGGATGGAGAAAAACTGGTTAAAATCTTCTCGGTGACAAAGAGAAAGAGGAACAGAAGAAGGAAACTCGCGTGAAAAACGCAATAGACGTAAAAACACCGCCCTATATTTAGTTACAAAAGCACATGATCCAAAGCCCGAAGTTTTCGAACCCGGGGTGGGGGATGAACAGCTCCCAGGGGCACCGGGGCTTCGGCACCATCACAACGTTCCGGTGTTTTGGCATCTGCTCCGAACACCCCCGAGCGGGAGGAACCCCACCCCTCAAAGCCCCGGGACCCCCCAAAGCACCGGCTGTTCCCCATCCCGAACTCTCCGATCCCCCCCGGAGCACCCACTCCCCACAGCATCACCTGGAGAAGAGCACGGCTCCGCCGGCCGCGGGGTCGTGCCTGAGNGGGGAGGCTGCAGGGCCTTCCCTCGCTGTGTCCCTGCCTGCCGGGGACAGCGGGGGGGGACAGGCCGTGGCAGGCCCGGCCACTCGCTGCTCCCTCTTGTCCGGCCCCGGCGTTGGGGTGTCTCGGTGCGGCCGGTGCCGGCGGGGAGATAAGGAAAGGACTCGGCCCTGCCTTTGCCCGCTGCGGGACGGAGGAGAAGGGAGAGGGAGTGTCTCGCCCAAGGCCCCGCGGGAGGCAGGGCAGGAGGGGCTGGGGTCTGTCAGGTCCTTCCCGTGGGGTTGGGATGGACCCAGCGGGGATCGTCTCCCTCCTGAAGGGAGGCTGCGAGGAAGGTGGAGAGGGGCTTTTTGCGAGAGCGTGGAGTGACAGGATGAGGGGGAATGGCTTCACGCTGACAGAGAGCAGGGTCGGATGGGATATTGGGAGGAAATCCCTGGCTGTGAGGGTGGGGAGGCCCTGGCACAGGGTGCCCAGAGAAGCTGTGGCTGCCCCATCCCTGAAAGTGCTCAAGGCCAGGTTGGAGCAACGTGGGATAGTGGGAGGTGTCCCTGCCTGTGGCAGAGGGATTGGAATGAGGCGAACTTTAGGGTCCCTTCCAACCCAGCCCATTCCGTGACTCTGCAGCTCCTGGCCTGGACCATGAGCTCTCCTGGTGTGACCCGTGATAAACAAAGCGTGTCTACACTTGGTGGTGTAGGGGGACGTGGTGATGTTACCAGGACTCCTGTATTTGCCCCCCCAAGTCTCTCATAAACCAGTTGGTCATTTGGTGGGTTATCCCTGGGACATTCTCTGCCCAGCCTTTGGGAAAGGTCTTCCTGAATTTGTGAATCGCAGTTATGACACACGAGTGCGATGACTCACATCTTTCGGCTTGCGCTGTTTGAAAGAACAGCAGGGCTAAAATACTGTGCCCCAGGTTCTGTGCCCTCTCTGCAGCCCTCCAGGAGCCTGTTGATTTCTAAACGTGATGCCAGTGCAGTTCTTTCCGAGGTGTTGGATGTGAGGTAACTTGGATATGGAAAGAAAACTGTATATTTTGACTGCTTTGGGTCGTGCAACAATTTGTGCCGTTTTGCAATAGCAATAAAGATGAAACTGCAAATTAGGCAAGACTTTGGCCTAGAGATTGGGCTTGAAATTGTGTTTTCCAGCATGGAATCCAGTCCTGTCTGTCCTGCTTTCACTACTCTTTGACTCCAAAGGCAAGAGAGGTTTTGTTGATACTCAGTAATTCAAGGTTAATTTGAAGTTGGTGCCTTCAGAACATGAAAACGTGGGAGGAGCCCTTGTCTGTGTACCCAGGGTGGAATTTAATCACCACGTTTTCATGGCTGTGTGTTCTAAAACTCATTTTCAATACAGATATGGGACATTTTATAGCAGGATCCATGCTGAAAATGGACACAACGTGGGCTCGGTTCTCCCTCACATAATTTAAGAGTGATTGCTTTTAAACTGGTGTGTAATTTGGCTGGGTCCAGTATAGTTTCATTTATGAAGACCAGATCAAACCCACTTGAGGCCAATCTCTTATTAAATCACTGGTATTGGCTGAGTGGAGGGGGGATCACGTTAATTCATCTGGAGCCAGAGGGAAGTTCAAAGCTGGGAAGAAATTGACTGTTGGGGCTCATCTGATAACAGGCAAAGGACTTGCAAATGACATTTGTAATAGCTGATTTTCAGCAATTTCTGCAGAGCAGGATGGGAGACTTAAAACAGGAATTAGGCTGTCAGCCGTGGGTAACCCTGTTATCAAGATAACATTTAAAAAAGCCAAGTGTATGTGGGAGATACGATGTATGAAAAACGAAAAAGTTTTGGATCTGGGAAGTCGTGTCTTAGAAAGACACTTATGAACTTCATATATTCTTGGTAAATCAAGTTGGTTTTTTTACCCTTTGTGAAAATTTAGAAGAAAAGGCTCATTTTATTTCGCTGTTGGTCAGTGAGAGAATTTACAGCTGGTATGAAAACATGGTGTTACGACTTTGCACGAAACGGATCAATGTGAATGAAACTTAATGTTGCAAAGCAGGAAGAACTCGGTTAAGCAGATGAGTGACTTGTAGGAAAATGGTTTTTGTGTGGTAGCAACCAGTTATTTGTGAAGCTCAACCAGAAAAACACTTGGGTCAGTCTCTGAATGAGGAGATAGTGGGTGTTCTGTTGAAAGGGGGAAATTTCTGCCCTGTCTAGCAGAATTCAGTGTTGCAAAGTATATTTAAAAAAATCACTTTTATATTTCTGTTTAATGGCTGAACCTGACTGGATAAGGGAAAAAACAGACCTTGGACTGGCAACATCTGCTTTTCAACACTTGGTTTAGTCTTCATCTGTCTCCATAATGCTGATTTTCCCCTCCCTATTACTTGTGATGAAGTTTCAGACATATTAATAGAATAACCAGTTTGATACCTGTGAAGGTCTGTGTCTTTTTATTATTTTCTTTTTTTTTTTCCAATCAACTTTTATTAAAAGCAGTGGTGGCACGTTCACTTGTTTCATCCTCAGAAATGAGCTATGGCCAATACCTCTGTTAACCAGAGCCACCCCCTGCTCTGTTTTGGGTTGTTTCACACTTTTACAGCTGTTGCTGTGTGTAATTTAAAAGGCTTCCATGAAATCCTGGTGGTTGTGAGAATACTTTGCTTGCTGATTTTGGATATGCTGGTCTGAGCACCTAATCAATGCTGCTAAATTACCAGTGAAGCTGAAGGGAAAAATACTACTTTTTTCAGAATAAATGTAGAACTGTTTAGGGTGGTTTTGTATTAACTGTATGGTGAAATGTTTGGTGTATTAAACCAGCTAAAATAAGAGGTCTTGGCTTTGTAAAGGAGCCTCTGCCTTCAGAAAACATTGGGTGGAGAAATAACCTAAACCCTTGACCCTTGAGTGGTGATTTTATGGAAGGTGCAGCAAATATTATGGAAAAACCTTGCAGAACCTTGAGCTTTTAGTGTACTGATGCCCTGTTTTCCTTCTTGGGAAAATCAGCTCCATCATCTGTTGGCGTGATTTACTTTTCCCTTTTTTACCTGCTTTGTTTCTGCTGCTGCAGTTTGATGCTGTGTCGTGTCCAGTGGCACCTGGAGCTGGTTTTGCCCCAGGTTCTGGGAGTGATGCCATGTTGTGACCTGTGTCAGAGGGTTGAACAACTGTAAAAAAAAAAAAACCCTACTTTGCCACGTGATTGATTTAGACAGATGAATTCTCCTGCCTGTTTTGCTGTGCAGCTGATGGCTGGTGATGTAACATCCCAAGTCAGCGTAGCTGCTGCACTTTGTCATGACAAAGCCACAAGCTCAGCTGGAAATAAATTCATTTAGAGCCAACTCAGCAGACCAGCAGCAAATTCTAATATCTAGACTAGATATTCAAAGAACAGTGTTCTCCATATTAGAGGTGCAAACCCAAGAGGTGGTGGGGTCATTGTCAGCACTGTCCTTTGCTCTTGGTTGTGGTAAAGCTTCCAGACACTTTGAAAGTGATGTGTAAGCAGCTGCTCAAGGCACAACCTGCTGTGGCACATTGTAAGGAGTTTTTATTCTGTGGCCAGGAGCCTTTTGTGGCAGATGAGTACATCGAGCGCCTGGCATGGAGAACACCTGGAGGAGGCTCCAGAGGTGGAGAAGCTTTTGATCCAAAAAGGTAAAATCAAATTGCGAGTGTGTCTCTAACCGTGCTGTTTTATTCCACGTATAACAAAAAGCCTGGGTGCAGTTTTGCTGTGTGTCCAAGGAGGTTTTCACCTGGGAGAAGTGCTAAAATGTGTGACCACGAGCCACTTATTCAGAACTAATTACATGTTCAATAACAAGAAATTCGCTTTCCAACTTAGACCTTTTGGATGAAGGAGAATTGATGTTGTTTGTCCTTGCCCACACATGAATAGATTAAAGCACAATGTGAGGCTTCACTGCTAGGATGGTCAAGACCACTTAGTGTGTTTCGTAGTTCAGCTCCCTGAGCTGGCTTGTTTTAAGCCCCTGTAGTTTGCAAACAGAAGGCACAGACAGGGAGGATGGGAAGACAGGCAGCTCCAGGGATGTGATCTCGTGATAAGATAATCTAACTTCTGGAACTTCTTTTGCTTAGAAGAGTAACTTTCAAATAGTGCCACTTCTTACCTTTTATACCAGCGTTGATAATCTTTCCAGAGACATAATTAACCCAAGTGTTTTCATTTTCCACATGATTATAACCTGAAAGATGAGCACCTGCAGTAGCTGTGCCCTAGTGACTTCTCATCCAGACTTTACTCCAGACTGAAGGTGGTTTGTAGTAACCTGAGCAACAGAAATGTAGGAACAATGTAGGAATGACTAACTTCATAGACAAGCTGTTGCTGTTCAAAAGCAATTACAAAACAGGTGGCCAGGGGACATTCCTTCTGGGGCAGTCTGGCTCTTTGCAGGCACGTGAGGAAAGGAAGGATATTGTGGGATTTCTAGCAAGATGCTGAACCCTTGACATTCATTCTGGGGCTCTGCAGAGCTTTACACGTGAGTTTAAGCAGGAAGATGTTTAGAAACACACAACGTTGCTTCCCAGGGCTCTTTCTCCACATTTGTTCCTCAGGTATTCCTTAGGGCAGTTAATAGTTTGCACCAACACCAGCCCAGTTTAGCAGGTTTCTGTATCTGCTGCTCTGCCTGTGTTCATTCTGTGATGCACTTTCCTGTTTTTCAGGACAAGTAGGAGAATCCTGCAACAGCAAATATTTTTCTTGTGGCATCTTCTAGCATTGGGCAGGGAGCCAAAATTAATATCAAAACCAAACAGCCCTTTTGGTGTATGTTTTTTTTCCTCTCTGTTTTTACAAGGTGCTGCTATTGTTTGATTGTTGGAGCCCTTGTTTCTGAGAAACCTGACCAGCTGCTGCCTCTTCTGCTTGAGAATTCTTTCCCCTCTCGCTGTACTGAGAACTGTTGCTGAATAAGAGCTGAGTTGACGCAGTATCTGTTTAAAAAACAAACCCCAGGCCAAATCAGTTTGTTAAAAAAGGTAGAAACTATCTGCACTTCTCCAGGCTTTTGTTTGAAAGCGTGCTTTGTGTCACCGCCTTTAAAAATGTTATTTCAAATACACTTCTGTAAGCTTAGATGTGTTCCTGGTGGTTTTCTGTGGGATCTAATGGAACATGGGCTTATGGCAAACAGGGAAGGAGTCTGTGAGGGTGGAATAATAATAATACATTCACTTCTTGTCTTATGGCTGCTGGTCTGTAGCCTGTGCTTGGGGAGCCAGGAGGGGAGCAGAGGGCTCATCCTGCCCTGCAGCAGCACCCCTGCTTGGAGAGCTTCACATCCACGTTACACACTCTGAACAGGGTTTGAGGAAATGCAGATTCCTGAGGAGTCCAGAAATAGCTCCCTGGAAGGACTTCCCATTTCCTCTCCTCTTCTGCTTGGACATTAAACCTGGAAAGCGGAGTCCTCAAATGTTTCAGATGTTCTCAGTTATCAGCACGAGTTTTGTGTTTGTGGAGGATCTCAGAATAATTAATTCACGGAGCATCAGTGGCTGGGATGTTTAGAAATGTGGGAGCTGAAGAGATGACAGGGGTGGGACAGGATGGACAAAAATGGGAATGAGAATAATAGGGGAAATTTAAGAATGCATTGAGATGTGCTGTGATTGGGAGGAGTAAAATGTGAGTCTGTCAGAAAAATGGGAAAGGGCAGAAAAAAGCCTTAGAATGGGTATAGAAAGAAAAGAGGTGAAATCAGTCAAAACAACATTATGAGACTCTGTCACTGTTTTCATTGGCTCCATTGACAACTTTGCAGTGACTTGTGCAGTAGAAAATACTTTCCTGTTGTAGCTCTTCCCTTGCTCTCGTTGCCCTTGTGAAACTTACTTGGGGAAAAAGGGGAAATAGGGATTTTTGGACCTGTGGCAGAGCCACGTTCTTGAGTGATTGGTGTTTTGTAATTCCCCTCCCTTGGCTTAATAAACATAGTTTTTATGTAGGTATAGAGTCCAACACAACCAAGGGGGATGTAGTTAAAATAGCATTTTTAAGTTAGATGTGGTTATATCAGCAAGTTGTTTTTTTTCTTTGAGGTGTTTTAAAGTCTCTGGAGAAAACAATGTCTTTCAAACTGAAGTCTCTTTTCCTGTGTTTTGTGCTAAATCAGATTATTGGAAGAATTTGTAAATCATATCCAGGAACTACAGGTGATGGATGAGAGGATTCAGAGAAAGGTGGAGAAACTAGAACAGCAATGCCAGAAAGAAGCAAAAGAATTTGCCAAGAAAGTGCAAGAGCTGCAGAAAAGCAACCAGGTAAAGTCTGAAGAGCAGAGTCAGTGGGAAGCTGGGCAAGTTTGAAAAGCATTTTGTGCTCCTTTGTGCTCCATTCCTTGGTGCAGTGTGCTGCTGTTTGAGGTGAGAAAAAAGAGGGTTTGATGGAAAAAGGGGACTCATCTATCTGCGTGTTCCATTAATGAATGTCAGCAGTGCTGACAGTAGCGAGTCCTCACAGTAGTTTAAAGGAAGACCCTAAACCGTAATGGGTTGTGTGTAATTAATTTAAAGTTCTGAGTAGACCCGTGGTGCTGAGATGCAGCACCTGCACTCACTGTGCCTCTTACTGAGGTAAATCCAGTGTTTCCTGCAGTACCTTGAGTGGAAATCACGGGTTTAGTGTCCGTGTCTCTGTTCTCCCAGGTTGCCTTCCAACATTTCCAAGAGCTGGATGAGCACATCAGCTACGTAGCAACTAAGGTCTGTCACCTTGGCGACCAACTGGAGGGGGTAAACACGCCACGGCAACGGGCTGTGGAGGCTCAGAAGCTGATGAAATACTTTAATGAGTTTCTGGATGGAGAGCTGAAGTCTGATGTTTTTACAAACTCTGAAAAGGTAAGAGCTGTCAGCGGGATGAAAGCAGTTCAAAGCGACGAGCGGGGCTGCCCTAATTACAAGCTGCTACCATGACTTACCATGGTCAGGCTTCAAACCACTGAGTGACTGACTTGTTAAAGTTGCATTGTTCTGAAATGTAAATTAACAACACTGGGCTGCAGATTGCTGATAAAGCACTTGTATTCAGTGATGCTTAATGTGGCAACGTTGGCATTTCTCATTTTATGAAATTATTGGAGATTTGAGGAACGCTGGGAGGGCAACTTTGGAGTGCACACAATCTCTGCCTTCTTCCTTTGAACCCCTGGCCTCAGATCCATCCTGTAATGCAGAACGTTTCTGAATACAACTTCTTTGTCAAACTCTGCTCTGTTGGGTCAGTCCACTGGCCTTGGATACCTTTTTGTCACAGCATGCCTTGGGGCTTTCTATAGTCCTGCGGTTATGTCTCCACCCCTGGAATTTAGAGGAAAACTTCAAAGACATGTTAAAAGCATTTTGTTTTTTCTTATGCTTCAAGAGTATGTTCATGAGGCAAATACAATCTGAATGGTGTGGCAAACAGAAACAAACTGAGGGCAGACAGCCCAGCTGTAAGGAAAAGGCCACAGACTAGATTTCCCCGTGCAGATTAAATGGAGCTGGTTTGGTGGGGTTTGGGGTTTTTTTAGGTGTGTCCTAAAGACTCCCCTTTAAGTTCTGTGGAGTGGTTGAATTTTAGCCAGGAGAAAATTATAATAATGTGGGAACAGCAAAAACTTGATTTGCACATTCAGCAAAAAAAAAAAATGTGCTTGAAATGCAGCTCCTAGAACACCTGAGAATAGGTTAATAGTCACCTCTCGCTACTGAGCTGGAGACATTTCAGGGAAATGAAAAATGAATCATTTCCTGGAGTTGTGCTCCCAGTTGCACAGTGACTTTCAGTTCAAGGTCTGGGTATATGGTAATTACCAGGTGATAGTTTGACCTAATTCAAGAGGGAGCACAGGAAAACTTCCTTGACTTCCAAGGGAAACAGGGGTTTCAATGTAATAAAAGTTCTTCTATGGACAGTCTTTTCCAGATCTGCATAAGTTTTTCCTTTCATTTTATTTTTTCCTAAATAGCAATAAAACATGCATTTTAAAGCTATTTAATGGCAGCCTGATAAATAAAAAGGCACAAGATAGAGAATTATGTGTTGTCTTCTCAAGAGTCTCAGAATTCAGCTTTCATTTTATTTGTGAATTAAAAGTTTCATAACCCATCCTGTCAGAAGATCTGGAAAATCTGGTAGATAAATAGAGTAAACCTGGAAATTGGAAAACAAATGAATCATTATCCACCAAAACCCCCCCGAGATATTCAGCAGACCTGGAAGACAAGTACAGTAAAGGCTGTAAGTCTTGTGCCAGTCTGCTGGTAAAGTGCGTGGGAGCACAAACTAGAATTTCTGGGTACAAGTTATCTTGCTCAGGCTAATTCCATCAGGTGGATTCTCTAACTTTTTGCCTCCGAGATTAAATATTACAAAATGCTGTTTAGAGAAGAACCTGCCCAGACATGTGGTGTTACACCTTAATACAGCTCTGGACTAAAAATGGTTCCAAAGTGTGAGATGGTAACAAAGGTTCTTAATGCCAAACCTGTGTGCTTCGTCAGGGTCTTCTGACCTCCCAACTGATGTGACTTTTCGGTTGTGCTTTGGAGGATGTTATGGGGGTTTTTTGTGCTGTGCCAGCCCTCAAAAGTGTAGGGTTTGCTTTGAGACCTTGAGGGCAGAGGATGCTGGGAAAGGAGAGGTGCAAAAAGAATTATAATGCAATTATTTTCTAATTTATTTTCCTTAGCAGTGTCAGTTCTTAAAATTGCTTGGATTCCTCTTTTCTTCCTGTATTATTTTGTCCTGGCCTTACTAATTTCTGTTTTGTTATCTCTGTGAAGGTTTTCTCTCCTGTATCATCCCATCCTGTGTATTACGTGTCTTCATCCTCTGAATCCTCACAATTTCCCTCGTGCTGCCAGCTAATCAGTCACAGGTTTACAGGTTATTCTGAGTTGGAAGGGACCCACAAGGATCATCTAGTCCAACTCATCCTTCTCTTGTACTTGCCATTATTTCTCCATGAATTTTCAGGGTGGTTTTTTTCCCAGATACATTACAGCCTTTCAGTTGCACTTTACAGAATCTGTATTTATTTTGATTTTAATAGTTTACAGAAGACTGATTCAACTAAAAATGAAATATGTCCAGGTTTTAGGAGAAATCACAGAGAATTGATTTGTTGTGGCTTCTGTTGTGCATAAGAAAAGGCCCTGAATTCAGTAAAATCTAAGTTAGTTAACTGCTGTTGTGTGAAGAGGAGACACAGAAAATACTGAGTTTATAGTTTAAGGGTTTTTTATTTGGGTGGGGTTTTGGGGTTTAATTTTTGTAGCATTGCTGAGTAACTGCTCATGGATACACTATTTTAGTGGCCTCAGTATTGATCACAACTGTTGGGTGTTAAGGTTGCTGTAAGTTAGTAGGAATAGCTGCTCTTTCACTGGATGTGTTTGAGGAGTGTAGCTGCTTTTGGCTGAAGAGGCTGTTGTAAGCTGACAGTTCAAAACATAAGCTGCTCTTAATAATCACAATAGATATACTTTGAGTGCCCCTATTTTTGCTGAACAACCAACCTGATGTGCTGGCTGTGGTCTCCATTCTTACCTGTGTGTCTGGTTCTATTCTTGAAAAGTTCTAATCCAGCCTGCTCTGAGTGCTGGGAGAACAGGATTTCATTGCTTCCTTTCCTCTCACTTCAGTTCCTGGGATCGCCACTGACGGGAAGAACAAGATAAACTGCATGTTCTTCATGTTCTCTGTTGTGTCAGCTTATAAAGGTTTTAATCAGAGAGTAATTCAGGTTGGAAAANAAACTAAAAATGAAATATGTCCGGGTTTTAGGAGAAATCACAGAGAACTGATTTGTCGTGGCTTCTGTTGTGCATAAGAGAAGAATTCAGTAAAATCTAAGTTCGTTCACAGCTGTTATATGAAGANTGAAGAGGAGACACAGAAAATACTGAGTTTATAGTTTAAGGGTTTTTTATTTGGGTGGGGTTTTGGGGTTTAATTTTTGTAGCATTGCTGAGTAACTGCTCATGGATACACTATTTTAGTGGCCTCAGTATTGATCACAACTGTTGGGTGTTAAGGTTGCTGTAAGTTAGTAGGAATAGCTGCTCTTTCACTGGATGTGTTTGAGGAGTGTAGCTGCTTTTGGCTGAAGAGGCTGTTGTAAGCTGACAGTTCAAAACATAAGCTGCTCTTAATAATCACAATAGATATACTTTGAGTGCCCCTATTTTTGCTGAACAACCAACCTGATGTGCTGGCTGTGGTCTCCATTCTTACCTGTGTGTCTGGTTCTATTCTTGAAAAGTTCTAATCCAGCCTGCTCTGAGTGCTGGGAGAACAGGATTTCATTGCTTCCTTTCCTCTCACTTCAGTTCCTGGGATCGCCACTGACGGGAAGAACAAGATAAACTGCATGTTCTTCATGTTCTCTGTTGTGTCAGCTTATAAAGGTTTTAATCAGAGAGTAATTCAGGTTGGAAACGCCCTGTAAGATCATTGAGTCCAACCACTCCCCCGGCACTGCCAAGGTCGCCATTAACCTGTGTCCCCAAATGCCACATCCACATGGCTTTTAGATCTCTCCAGGGATGGGGACTCCACCACTGCCCTGGGCAGTGCCTGGGCTGGACAACCCTTTCAGTGAAGAACCTTTTCCTAATATCCAACGTAAACCTCCCCTGGGACAAGATGAGGCAGTTTCCTCTTGTCCTGTCCCTTGTTCCCTGGCAGCAGAGCCTGATCCTCACCTGGCTCCACTCTCCTCCCTCAGGGAGTTGGAGAGAACAATAAAGTCCCCCCTGAGCCTCCTTTTCTCCAGGCTGAGCCCTCCCAGTTCCCTCAGCTGCTCCTGGTGCTCCAGATGCTTCCTGAGCTCCGTTCCCTTCTCCAAACACTCTCCAGCCCCTCAATGTCTTGTTGTGAGGGACCCAAAACTGACCCCAGGGTTGGAGGTGCCTCAGCATGGCGGGACAGTCACTGCCCTGGTCCTGCTGCCACACTGTTCCTGATCCAGGCCAAGTGCCTTTGGCTTTTCTTACCCCCTGGGCACACACTGGCTCCTGTTCAGCGGAGCTTTGTTCATCACCCTCTTTGAGGTGCCTTCTAATCCCCGAGAGAGTTTAGTAAAGCCTGGAAAACCATCCCAGAGCTGTGTCCGGTTTGGCCCAGTCAACACTTTGCTTTAATCCACTGAACTTCAGCTGCAACCAGCTGTGTTCCCCACATTTCCAAATCACTGTTTTCTGTCATTTTATTCAGCCTGATGAAGCTGAAGTCACTGAGCACTGCTTAGATGCACTTCCTGGTGGTGGAAAAATAAATGAAAAAAGGTTTTGCTGTCCAGGATAGAGCACAGATTTGCATGCTGAGTTATCTTTGGGTTTTAACTTTTGTATTTATACAGCTATTCTTAGCTTGTAGGTGTGTCATTAACTGACTTTCATGTTGATTTTCGCTTTGGACCTCAGAATTTCTACTCTGTAATACAGCTTCCATGTCCCCTTTGGTTCCTTTTTCCTCCTTCCTGTCTTCTCCGTGTCGAGCATCGTCCTGGGCTTTTTTGGGTACAGCCAGTTCCATCAATGGCAAAGAATTTCCTGAAGCTTTTCCTGACATGCCTGAAAGGGTTGAGAAGCCATTTCCCTCCTGAGTTGAACAGAGATCTCCCCTGGTTGGGTGTGAGTCAGTGGGACTTTGTTGAAGTCTGATGTTGCGGTTCAGCCAGCCCCGTGTCACAGCTGATTGCTTTATTCCCAAATGGAAGGGTACACATTTTCGTGAGCCTCATCTAAGCAGCCCTGAGGGATCTTTGCTCTGCAAACTCTGGTGCCCTGGTGCAGTGAAGAGCTGTTTTTCCAGGTGGCTCACACCCCTCCCCAGCCCTGCCCAGTGGGAACATGTAACAAGACTTTTCATCGTGTTTTGACCTATATAACTTTATGTTAAAGGAAATACCTTAAGCATCTTAAAAGTACATGCAGGAGCTTGAAATGGTTGATCTCTTCCATGGGTATGTCAAACTCAACAAGCTTTAGAAATAGGAACTGTGTGTTTGAAAAATTGGGGGTGAGGAAAGGAATAGCCCACAATCAGATCTTCTCTAATAATTCCATCATGTTTTCCTCTCCACAGATTAAAGAGGCAGCTGATATTATTCAGAAACTGCATTTGATTGCACAGGAGCTGCCTTTTGACAGGTAAAAAAATCTATCTGCGCATCTTTCTAAGGAAATAAACCTTCCCATAGCTATAATTTACTGATGCTTCCCTTGTCTCCTTTGGGTGCTTAGTGCTCATGTAGCAGCTGAGCTGGATTGTGTGCTTATTTCTCCCTCCTCTATTCTCAAATTCGTGTTCACGCGCTCGTGTTGTAGGATCATCTTCACATACACATCCTAAACTGCTTATCAGACTTTTAATGGGATAATTTTCCTTTGCTGACTTAATGCTAGATTTGAATGAGATGCTTGTAGGTTTTTAGGGATATAAAGCGGGTAACTTTTCTGTCATCTTTGTGTTGCATGTTTTCATTTTTAAGTAATAAGCCTGTTATTTGTGAGCTGAGATGCCTCTGGTGCCTCTTGTGACGTGGATTTGAATTTAATTGTGCTATTTTTTTTTGTTGTTGTTGTTTTTAACAGGTTTTCTGAAGTAAAATCGAAAATAGCAAGTAAGTTATCTCTGCAGTTCAATCCATCTTCCTGTATTTGAATTGTTAAAGATGATTAGAGAAGTGAAGCAATACTGTCAGAATTCGAGTTTTTGCCGGGGCCTGATGGGGTTTTTGTTGTTATCCCCTTTTCCTCTCCAGGTAAGTACCACGACTTAGAGTGCCAGTTAATTCAAGAGTTTACAAGTGCACAGCGGAGAGGGGAAATCTCCAGGATGAGAGAAGTAGCAGCAGTTTTGCTTCATTTTAAGGTAAAAACTGAGGGGTTTAATTTAAATGCATGAATAAAACAACCCATGGTACAATAAGAGCCTGTTTTAAATGAACAAGCACCATGTCAGAGAACAAGTGGAACTTCAAAAATCCCAGGATGTTCCATCTGAAAACAGATGCAGGGGAATAAAGGAGATGATGGGAGATTGGAGGCAGCATCAGTGGAGAACATTGTAAGATAATCTTTTCTTGCATGTTTGTGAACTGACGTTTATGCCTGAGGAAGAAGGTTGACCGTTGTGTGTGCCCATGTAGAGTGGTGGTAGGAGAAGTGACATTAGATCTGCGACAAAAATGGGTTTGGAAAAGCCTCCTCTCTCAATGAATCTGTTTTTTTTTGCAATAGCTTTCACAGATGTTTTATTTCCTCGATTTCATCCTGTGCTGAAAGCATGGGTGACCTCCTTTAACACTGAGTCGTTTTGCTCTTTCCATAGGGCTATTCCCACTGCGTTGATGTGTACATCAAACAGTGTCAAGAGGTAATGCAGTTTGTTTCACATGCGTCCCTTCGGGTGTTGATTTATTTATTTGTAAATAAACTGTAAAATGGGTTTCTCCGTCCCTAGGGTGCATTCCTGAGGAATGATGTCTTTGAAGATGCAGCCATTCTCTGCCAAAGAGTGAACAAGCAAGTTGGAGAAATCTTCAGCAATCCAGAGACTGTCCTAGCCAAACTCATTCAAAATATCTTTGAAGTGAAACTTCAGGTATTTCAAATTTGAACATGTTGAATTTCACTGAGGAAACTTCTAATCAAAACAAAAAAAAATATTTGACCTAGGAACAGCAATTAGTGAGAATTTACAATGTTTGTAATCTTGTATGAGGGCTAGAATCATCACTTACTGCTCTGTAACTATTCAGACAGATTAAAAAGCCTATCTCAAATAAAGCTGCCTGTGCTCTGGTTACAGTGTGACTGAAAATACTCCAATCCAATATGTAAAATTATTAGGGAATCACTGTGTTCATTGATTAATTCATGAGATGTCATATGGGTGTTTGATTTATTCCCTGTGCCCCCTACCAAGAACGTGTCAGGAAGAGAAGTTTCACATTCAATAAGTATCTTGGGATTGGGTGTCATGTGTGAGGTTAGCTCTGAATAAGTGAAAATAACTTATGTTGTGAAAACTGTCTTGCAGCTAATGCAATATTTATATGAAAATCTAGAATAATTGAAAATATTAAGTTCTCCAGCCTGGAAATACCCCTCTTAAGTGCTTAAAGTCACCAACATGACATTCCTTGCAGGAAGCAGTTTCCCTGTGGATGTCATTCCTACAGTGTGGGGATGGAGCTTGTGTTTCAACCCCAATTTTCTGTGTCAGTTTTGACTTAGTGTGTTATGGTAAATAATATTTTTGTCCAAATATTCAGTGACAAGGAGGCTCTAAGCTTGGAGCTACTTTGTGTGTGTGTTATGATAAGCAAACATGGAACCATCTCCTTTGCTTACTGTCAACCGCAGAAATGCCCCCAGGCCTCTGGTGCTTTTGATTCTTAAAAGGAGGGGATTTTGTCTCAGTTGGTCAAGCATATTTTCAAAGCCATCTGTCTTTTGTCTTTGCTTCACACATTACTGTCTTTTGTTATTAAATACTTTTCTCCTAAAAGATGCGTTTAACTCTCTCTGTGGATAATGAACGATGTGTAAATTAGAGCTTTAAAAACAAAGGGGAGAGGAATTACCCAAAGTAAGATCTGCACTTTGCAGTAAGTTATTTATAACCTAAGAAGCAGTGAGTGTGACCTGTGGTTGTCAGTTGATCTTCTAATAAATGAACCAAATCTTCCAGGGTTATGTAAAGGACCAGCTGGAGGAACACAGGAAATCAGATGCAGAACAGTATCTTAAGAACCTTTATGATCTATATACAAGGTATGCTGAAGTTAATTGTTGTAGATACTCTCTTGTAACAGATGAGTTTATTACCAAGTTGTAGAAAGAGAAGGCATAAATGTAAGACTCCCATAAAAATTTTAATTAAAAAGTTATGTGGTCATGAGCTTTGGCAATGGTGGCTTTTCCCACAGGTAATTTTAAATTGCCATTATTATTTTTGATGGGAAGCATTTAGTGTGGGGATCTTTGAGGGTCATTTTAAAACTGCAGAAGCCAGTCCTCCCCACCTCACTGGCAGCTTGGTTGCTGTGTGTAATTAAACCTGAATTATGGGAAATTCTTTACCGAAATGTAAAACTGCCCAAAGTCTTGCAGGGGTCCGTTGTGTCTGTTGTACTTAACAAACGTGCAGTGCTGTATTTGATCCAAATTCAACCTTTTCCTCCTCTTCCCTTTGTTTCTCCTGCATAAAGAACCACTAATCTGTCAAGCAAGTTGATGGAATTTAACTTGGGCACTGATAAGCAGACGTTCTTGTCTAAGCTTATCAAATCCATTTTCATTTCCTACTTGGAGAATTACATTGAGGTGGAAATTGGTTACTTGAAAAGCAGGAGTGCCATGATCCTGCAACGCTACTATGATTCCAAAAACCACCAGAAGAGGTCCATTGGCACGGGAGGGTAAGTTCCTTCTGGGAAGTTTCCTCATTTTCAGATGGAAGGGAGGTGGTGAGGGGAGAAACGTCGTGTTTACCCCGTGGGATGAACTGCAAGAGACCTGCAGCTTTTTTATGATTTGCTTTCACTTTATGTTCTGTTAAAAAGCGTGTTGGTAGATGTGAAAGGTGATGCATGGTGTTTATACGTGTGGGAAATGAAAAATACCAGTTAAACCTATGTTTCAACTTAGGATCCAGATCCACAAAAGGACTGAAGCAAAACTAAGGTACCTAAAGCATGTCTATGTGTGTATCTGAAAACGTACATTTTTTTTCACCTGCCCAGGTCTTGTGGTCCCCTCCCAAGACCTAGGAAGGGGAAAAGCCCATAGCAATGTCAGTGAGAAAGCTCTTAGTGAGCCCAGAAGATGCAATGGACTTAGAGAAAGGTAAAACAAGACTTCATTATCCTCAGGGTTAGAGAAACTAATAAAAGGTCTAGTGAGAAGTGGGATAGGAAGAGTTAAAACTTGAGTGAAGCAGAGGTGCTGAGGCTCCTGCACCTCTCAAAGGGCTGAGTGTGTCAGGAAGGAGAAGTGATACGGAAAAAGGAGAAGCAGAGGAATTAGAGAAAACCCAAACAAACGAGAATTTAATTTTCTTGGGGAAAATTAAATTTATTGTAGTGAGTAACTCTCTGGGTTTTGTGCATGGAAATGTGTCGAGCATGCTTGGCTAAATACAGGACTGCTGAGGTAGTGGATGAGAGGATTGGTGGGCGTGGATGAGATGGAAAGCTCCCATTAGTGTTTCCCAAGTGCAGTGTGACAGTGTGTGGAGGCTAAACTTTGTCCATGGAGCATAAATCCTGTAGGATTCCACTGAAATTACTCTCATTTCCCCAAGGGGAGTAGCTGGTCCCATGTGTGAATGTGCCATGGTAGAACACAGTTGATCATGGAACCAAAAATGGTAGTTTTGCATTTATTGGCAGGTTATTGTTGTTTTTAAAGCTTGCAAGACTTGTCTTAATGCTTGCATCTCCTAAACTGTGTCTCGGGTCCTGTTTTTTGTGTTAAGAACTAAAACACTAAAATGTTGTTGAATTTGAGTATCAAAATTCCCCTCCAGTGAAATCTCCTTTGGGCATGTCTTTGTTCCAGTATTCAAGACCTCAAAGAGAGACTCAGGCAACGTACAAACTTACCCTTGGGGCCAAGTATTGACACACATGGGGAAACTTTCCTGTCACAAGAAGTGGTGGTTAACCTTCTGCAAGAAACCAAACAGGCTTTTGAAAGATGCCACAGGGTAAGTTTGTTTCCTGTGATCCTGCTTATAATTTTGTGCAAGAAATGAAGCCTAGAAGTTGAATTTTTGCTTGGTGTGTGATAGGATGAAGGGAGGATGTTGTTAGGCAGATTCTCCTTTGTGTTTTTCCCTGAAACAGGGTCACAGTGGAGGGTGAGGGTTTGCTCTTACACGTGGATCTGGTTGTGTTTTGTGGGTTTTAACTGTGTTTTTGAAGGAAGTGAGGATGGTTAAACCTACTGCCTGTGTTGCTTTTCTTACTGAATTACACCCAAGACTTGAGAAGCCTTTAGTGTGGTTTTCTTTTCCTGCTTTAAAAATACAGAGGATAGTTCAGCAGTTGTTTTCCTGAGTCAAGTGTCATTTCTTCTTGCACTAGTGGATGATCACCAATAAAATGCTGAGGGGAATAGTCTTTAATATTGTTTACCCTGGCAACCCTTTGCTGTTCTTTAAATTTTCTAATCTCACAAGAGAAGGGTATTTTACTTCTGATTAAATTGCTGGGTTTGCTGCCTGCCAGTCGTATTTGTTTGGTACTTGGTGGAAATAAAACCCCTTGAAATTTAATTGCTAACTTAAATGCTGGTGATTCTTCTGGTTTCTAACCAATTTTAATTCCTCTACCATTCCCAACGAGGTGAGGGCAGACAAACCCAACACTGACTTTCTCCAGATGTGGGGTGGGAACCCCAGTGGATATCAGGAGATTTTTTAGACTCAGGGGTTTAGAATTCAGGGGGATTGTGTGTGGTCAGGCCAACTCACTGTACAGAAGGGAAGTTACACAGGCTAATTGTGATATTTATGTCCCACAGCAGCTGAGTTGTGCCAACTGTAACTGCTTTTTTTGAAAAACCAGTTGGTATTTCTGAATTTAACCACACATTGCAACATTTCACTGTTTGGAAGTGTCTGTTGTGGAGGGATTGGGGGTTTTTTTTGTGGGGGAATACAGCAGAAATACTTGTGAGTGTTTTGTAAATTAACTTGGGTTGCAGTAGTAATCTTTTTTACTCCTGGCTTCATAAAAGCCTTCAGCTAATTCCTCAAAAACCAGAGCTGTATCTCTCATATACAAAAGCCCTGTCACGTTTTCCTTTAGGAAAGGGATTTACTGACAGGTCGCTGTCCCAAATCCCACGCTGCTCACAGCTCATCAAAGTCCAGGTGCTGTGTGTAAACGTGGCCATTGCTTCTCCAAATAAAAGTGGCCATGCTCCATTGGCTCCAGCTGAACTGGGATAAAAGGAGCTGAGGTTCAGCTGCTTTGTTTTTGCTGCAGCGATAAAAGGGCAGGAACTGGAGCTCCAGCCAAGCCAGTGTCCTGCCTCTCACTGTGAGCAGAGCTTGGTGAAAAAACACATGGATGGAGTCATTTCTTCTGTAAACATTTTCAAACCACCCAGGGGATTAGGTCATTCCTAAGGTTGCATCTGAAAAATTGTGTTTTAAGGATTATTAATTAATATCTTCCTTTCTTATTACTCTTATTAGAAACTGTTTATACATTTGCTTCTTGTAGCATCTTGTGGCAGCTTCAGTTTACTTGTAAATGCTGAAGGGTTTATTGATACTAAAGGCTCTTTCTGCCTAATTCTCTTTCATTTGGAGTAAAATTCCAATTATTCTGCAATGCTTGTTACATTTTAAGCTTATCCCTTATGCAGCATCGAATAAACTTTCAAATCCGTGTTAGAACTGACCTTTAGGATAATGTTTTTCCTTTTCCTTTGAAGCTCTCTGATCCCTCTGACTTACCCAAGAACGCCTTCAGAATTTTTTCTATGCTGGTGGAATTCTTATGTACTGAACACATCGATTATGCATTAGAAACAGGCCTTGCTGGTGAGTCTAGTGTTTTCTGAACATTCCATCTCATTGCCCTTTTTGTGCAGATGATCTTTGCAGGGCCTTGCTGTGCCTTATTGATTGACCTTGTTCACCATGGGTCGGTTAAATGACATTTTTGGGTGTTTTGGAATCAACATTTGGTGCCTTCTGAAGTGTAACTTCCATCTGGAGGATTGATGCTCAGGTGGCAACGTGCTTCTGCCTTCAAAAACATTTTTGTCACCAAAATTGGGACATCAGCACTCCCTGCCTCTCTTAATTGTTCTCAGAATATTTTTATATTAGGGCTTAGTGTCTTTTTATGAGCTCTCTGTGCTCCTTTGTGTGTTTGTGCATATTAGAGCGACAACAAATAAGAAAATTGCTTGTTGAAAGAAGTTAAACTCCTGACAGTGAGAACCTGGTGTTCTTGCATGACAATATCAAACTCACACTGTGAAAAAGTTCTTTAAATTGACTGCTCTCTTTTGCTTTGAGAAGTTTTAACAGTCAGGTCTGTCTGTGCTTATCCCTGGTACCCAGCATAGCTGGGAGAAGTGTGTGTGGCACCGTGGTAAATTTTTGAAACTCCCAGCCTGTGATTTAATGCTGCATGTTTAAAACATCATCATGCTAATTATAAGAATTACATCCTAATGAAACCTTCCTTGCTGTAGGAATTCCCTCTTCTGATTCCAAGAATGCAAATCTTTATTTCTTGGATGTTGTCCACCAGGCCAACACCATTTTCCATTTGTTTGACAAGCAGTTCAATGATCATCTGATGCCATTGATCAGGTACCTTTATATTGATCAGCATTTCCTTTTGTTTTGGTGAAGAAAATGATTTTTTTTTTCATTCCTCTTATCCATTATGCTTGGAGTAGTTCAGCTGGATATTGTGGAAGATAAAATATCATCATGGGGAGAGGGGGGGAAAGAAGGGAAGTTAAATTGCTTCCTTTGAAAACTAGTGGGGGAGAGTGAGCTCCAAGAGGAAGGAAAAGGGAATTTCCTTCTTGGAGACCTTGCTGCTGCATTCCAGGTGGGACTGAAGGGGGTTTGTGGCTGTGCCTGGGATGGGAAATCCTCCCGAAATCCTGTTGTAAGCAGCAACCCCAGCAGACAGGTTGGGTTTTATTTTAACACTGCCACAACTCCAACTTTCTGTACTCTTGCAGTTCCTCTCCTAAATTATCTGAATGCCTTCAGAAGAAAAAGGATATCATAGAACAAATGGAGGTGAAGCTGGATATGGGCATTGATAGGCAAGTAGAGATTTCAATTTCAATTTTGTTGAAGAGTAATTCTTGTGAAACTCCTTTGTGGTGCATGTTATCTGTCCTTTTGTGCCTGAATTATTCCTGAACACGATGCTGATATTTTAATATTGTTTTAAAAACTGATAAACATTCCTTACTGTGCATAGGAAATTCAGATTTTGTGTAGTTAGAGGGTCATGGTCTCCATGGCAGATTTCTCACCCCCAAATACTTCTGGAAGGACGTTTAAGATGGTCATGTTGAAAAAGTGCAATAATTAGTTTCACCTTATTGTCTCAAACTCTTTTTTTTTTTTTTTTATTTTCTGCTTTGAAGAGGGAGAAATGATGATTGAAATAGGTTAAACACTTGCAGGATTTCCATGAGGAGCAAAGTTTGACAAAAATAGGTTAGATGATTTGCTGGAATCTGTGCAGCCCTATGGATTAGACCCAGTCGTGGAAGCCTGTAGACCTGGAATAAATTTTGCTTCTGACATTGACTTGCTTTGAGGTTGTGACTCATTTAATCTTTTTTTTCTATTTCTCAGAATAAAAATGAGGGGATGGCTATGGAAATTGTAAAGTAAAACCAAAGCTGTTTTGCAGCAGAGGAAAATAATAAACTAACAAGCTTTAATACTAGGAACTGGAGCTGTTGTGTGACACCCTACTTGGGATTGGGGGATTATTTCCTGTAAGTGCAGAAATAGGGGATGTGTGAGTGGCAATTGAGATTTTACCTGCTCCTGCTGCAAGTGACCTTCAGAGGTTTAAACATAAAGTTGGAAATACTTGAAGCGCTGAGGCCATAAGTTTAGATCTGGACTGATCATCAGCATTACAATGGTTTGTAAGTGTTTGTGTAAAATAATTAATCTTAAAAGTGATAGTAGGACTTGGGAGAACTGGCAGAAAATATGCTGAAAGGTGTTTGTGGGTGGAGAATTCAAAAAACTTTGAGCACAAATAAAAGAGACATTAGATTTAAGGTGAATGCTACATGTGAAATGTTTTTGTGCTGCTTTGTGGGGCCACTGATGCTACTGAGAGTTGATTGTCTTGCTTAAAGGAATGATGGGGTTTGAGGAATAAAAGCAGATTTTCTAAAGGTTGGTGGTTTCAGCATTATCCCATCTGGAAAAATCCAGGTGCAGCTTCCTGGGTGCCACTCACAGCATTTGTCTACCTGTGGAAAAGTGATTTGTTGGCCAGACAAAATTACTTCAGCTGGTTTTCTTTCAGCCTGTCTTTTGTGTAAACACCTTTCTGGGAGTACTTCCTGCAAGTGGAAACTGAGGAGAATGCAGGATATCATTTCTTTCAATTTCCAGTGACATGTGGGTTGTTGAATGAAGTGCACCTTAACTGCGAGTCTGAGCTCTGTGTAAAGGAAAAAAGGAGTTTGTTCCCTCTTTGGATACATTTATTCCTCTCCCACCATCCCGCCCCAGTTTGAATCCTTCAAGGCCTGGCATGGCCTTGACTGTTTTCTTCAGGGAGGTTGGAGGGGTGAGGGAGGTGAAGGAAAGGGGAAGGGAAAAGGAGAGGCAGAGGGATGTCCCTGGCCAGGGTGAGCCTGGGTGAGCCCTGCAGCCTCTGTCTCCTGCTTTGCTGTTTGACCTTTGCTTTGGACTTAAAGGAAACCAGGGCCTTGCCCTTGGATGATGTTCTGAGCAGATAAATCCTGTAAGGGAGAAATAAATGACTCTGTAAAACTCCATTAGATTTCTGAGGACAAGAGGAATACCAGGCTCTGGCAGACCAAGAGGTTTTTCCTTCCCTCTCACCCCTCCTTCATTTTCCACGGGTGTTCTGATTCTTGATTCTGACTAATGTGCAACGTTATCTAATTCTGCTAAACTCCTTGGAATGCTCCCTTTGGCTTTCTGATTCCCTCTGCATCGAAGGGTGCTATCCAAGTTCTCTGCAGAGCTGGATTGGAATGGATTAACTTACAATTAATGTGTCCCCTTTAAAAGCAGCTGGCCAGCAGACTCTGAACTTGGAGGGAAGACTTTTTAGGGTTTGGGGGTTTTTTTTGGCTGATCTTCCTTTTTCCAGCTGCTTACATAAAATCAAGCACATCTTCTAGATTTGCAGTGTGGTTTTATAGAGAAAAATGTATATGTGTGCATCTGTTAAATGAAATATTTCCTATAACATTTATTATATCTTCTATAGGTTACTCCAACGTTAGGTGCTGAGGTTTTTTCCTCTTTGCTTCATATATAAATATATTGCATTGTACAGAATTGTGTTAGTTCATGTAAATATTGAAAAATCAAGGACATTAAAATGTCCCCTTCCAAACCCAATCTGTGTTTGTAACTTTAAAGGACACTGAATTGTATGATTGGACAGATGAAACACATCTTGGCTGCGGAGCAAAAGAAGACAGATTTTAAACCAGAAGATGAAAACAATGTTTTGATTCAATATACTAATGTAAGTAACCCAAGTCCCAGCTCATAAGTGTTGCTGGGTACAAGATGTTCCTTACCAAACATGCATTAGACAACGTGTGCATTTGCTTAATTTGCTTCCATTTTGTACTCCAAACTCAGTTGTGGACTATTTTCTCAAGCTGAAAAGGAACATGAGCAGTTCTGTATCTGGTGTCAGGCACAAATCAGTAGGTGCTGCAGGAACTGTAACGTTCTTTCCCCTCCCAAGAGGCCCAGATTTGGAACAAAGCTTTTAGCTGATAATTAACTTTGAGCTGTTAGTTTGAGAAAATCAGTTTTCAGGTACTCTCTAGTTGCTGGGTGCTTCTTCCCCTCAGAATGGAAGGAACACCACAGAGCACCAGAGGTGCCACATGAACATTCTTTGCTGCACAGGGTTGTCTCAGTCCCAGCCCAGGGGTTGCTGAGGGGCTGTAGGCCTGGCTCACATCAGGCTCTTGTTAGGGAACTGTGCAGGAAGGAGTGGAGAAAAACTCACTGGGAAGGAGTGAGGGCATTCCCTGGATGCCTGCAGCCAGGTGGGAATGGGAAAGTGGAGCAGGAGGATGTAGAGTACTAGGTGGGAAGGGTGAAGATGCCTGTGTGACTGTTAATTTATAATTGTGGCCGACAAGAGATTTTAGTCCAAATCAAACTGTTCTGAACTCTTAATTAGATGTTGTGTTGCATCCATCTTTCTGACTTGTGTTTTTTCATCTTTGTGTGGCAAATTAAGAACGAGTTGGAAAATTATGACTAATTTCAATGGTGTGGTGTGAAAGTTTGAAGACTGGTTGTTGTGGAAGTCACTTTGAGAAGAAACACATTTCTAGAAATTCCATTACCTAATCTTTTTTATTTTATTTTTTTGAATTTAGGCTTGTGTTAAGGTGTGTGGCTATGTCAGAAAGCAGGTGGAAAAGATCCGCAATTCCATGGATGGTAAGAACGTGGACACAGTTTTGATGGAGCTCGGGGTTCGCTTCCATCGCCTCATCTACGAGCACCTCCAGCAATATTCCTACAGCTGCATGGGAGGCATGCTGGCTATCTGTGATGTGGCCGAATACAGGAAGTGTGCCAAAGACTTCAAGGTAAGCGTGAGGACAAAATGTTGGATGTGAATCCTCTGCCAGGAGGGAATATTTTGAAGATCTGGGTGGCCAGTGGTATCCTGGCCTGCATCAGGAATGGTTTGGTCAGTAGGACTAGGGAAGTTATTCTCCCCCTGTACTCAGCACTGGTTAGACCTCACCTTGAGTACTGTGTCCAGTTCTGGGCTCCTCAGTTTAAGAGGGATGTTGAGATCCTTGAGCGGGTCCAGAGAAGGGCGACAAAGATGGTGAAGGGACTGGAACACAAGCCCTATGAGGAGCGACTGAGAGAGCTGGGGTTGTTCAGTCTGGAGAAGAGGAGGCTGAGGGGAGACCTTATCGCTCTCTACAACTACCTGAAAGGGAGGTGTAGCCGGCTGGGTATCGGTCTCTTCTCTCTGACTACCAGTGATAGAACAAGAGGACACAGTCTTAAACTGCGTCAGGGGAGATTTAGACTGGACATTAGAAGGAACTTTTTCACAGAGAGGGTGATCTCTCAGTGGAATGGGCTGCCCAAGGAGGTGGTGGAGTCACCGTCCCTAGAGGTGTTTAAGAAAAGGTTGGATGATGTACTTGGTGGCATGACCTAGATATTAGGCTAGTGTGTTATAGGTAGGATGGTGTGTTTGGTAGCAGGATGGCAACAGGTTAGGTAACAGGTTTGGCTAGGTTAGGTAATAGGTGATAGGTTGCACTTGATGACCTCTGTGGTCTTTTCCAACCTTACTGATTCTGTGATTCTGTGACAATCTGTTACAAGACTCTTAACTCTTCATGTCTGGTTTTTTCTTTTCTTTTCTCTTGACCACAGATTGCGCTGGTGTTACAACTCTTTGACACCTTGCATGCACTTTGCAACCTTCTGGTTGTAGCCCCGGATAACTTAAAGCAGGTTTGCTCAGGAGAGCAACTCGCTAATCTGGACAAGAACATCCTCCACTCCTTTGTTCAGCTGCGCGTCGATTACAGGTCTGCTCGTCTTGCTCGTCACTTCAGCTGAGAGCACAGCAAGAGAATCCAGTTCCTCTGGGCAGGCCTCACTTGTCAGACAGCACAGGGAATGATTGCTGTCCAACCCTGGGTGTCACTTTGGTGGGATGATGACTGTTCAGAACAAAGCAGCAGCCATATTTATACCTGACAACGTGGGAGGCAAGCAGGCGAAAATCTGAGTGGCGTTTGATGTGAGCTAAAGTTCTCCCAGTGAAGAGTTTCACAAATATACTTGCTACTGGTTTTTTTGTTTTGGTTTTTTTTTTTCTCTTTCTAATTGGAAATATGTCAGTGTAGGAAAGCAAGTGGTGCATTGAAAGTCTTTTAGTCTTCAGTACTGAATGATCAGATACCGTTTGTTAGACTCGAAGTACAGAGCATAGCGTAGGTAATGGATTACATAGAATAGACCAGTGTAAAAACATTCTTCATCAATTTTAATGACTTAGACTTCAGCACAGCTAATCATAATCAAATTATCTTTGATTGGTGTTTCTAAGTCATTTCTTTCATTTAAAACGTTATCCTGCTCAATGTAATTTCTTGCTCTAATTAATTAGCTTGGAATTTCTTTGAGATGTAGGAGTAAAAGCAACACTATCCCAGAGAGATGTAATTTATTCATTGTGTAGCATTCTAAACAGAACTGAAGTAGTGAAAAGTTTTGGATTTTTTTCTCTCTCTCTTTGGCTTTGGTGTTTTTTTACCTAAAAGTCAAAGGCCCACTGGAATGTACTGGCATTGTATGATCTGATTATTGTTTCTGTTTGATACCAGCACACTGAATTTTATATGTGCTCCTGAATTAAATGCAGCTGCCTTGCCTAAGGCATCCTAATTACAAGGTGAAGGTCCCCATTGTTGGGTTAATAGAAAAGAACTTTCTCTTGTCTCTTGTTTTGTATGTAAATAAATTCAAATTCTATGGAATTGAAAGGATAAAATGTAGCCCAGTTTTTCCTGTGTGGCTGTAGCCAAAACCTAGGGTGGAAAATTCTCGTGCTGAAGCGAATTGATCCTCAGTGCCTGAGCAATATAAAATGTTGAAGTGTGCAAAAGCTGCTCTTCCACTGATCATCACTTTGATAGTGGGCACAGGCTGCTTTGAGTCCCTTGTGCTCCAGCGTTTATTCAGGGTGTTCCTGCCATGGACCCGTCGTGTACATAAGAGAGAATTGACAGTGATGTTTGAAACAGCTGCAGTGGCTTTTCCACAAGCAGTTGAAAGTTGTTGTAAATAAACCTTTTTTCTTGTGGAAGCCAGGCTGGAACTGCAGTGGTTTGTCTTCAATCTGACCTGAGCAAACCCTTTGTGACACGTTATTTCTACCAGGGCTCAGCACGTGTTACGGAAACTTCTTTCTCTCCCATCTTCAGAGCAGCATTTCTGAGTTGATCAAATAATCCCATTTTCCTCTTTCCTTGATGAATTCCCAGGCGTAGTCAACGCTGACAGGACTTGTGTGGGACTTCTCTTGGTTAGTCGAGGTTCTCCTGCTTCGGTTTGTGTTTAGCAGAGCCTTGTATCAGCAAACAAGGGAATGGATACCAGGGTGCCCCAGAGTGTTCCGGGGGTCTGGCTGCTCTGCTGAGCTGCACTGCTCTAGTCCTTGGCCATGGCAAAGCCACAGAGAGTTTTGGACACTGGAGGAGGCACATGCTTGTACTGCTGCCATTTTTGTTTTTTCAAAAGCTCTGATGTGAATTCAGATGATACCTCTCTGTTACCTCTGTAACTGAAAGCCAACACTTTTAAGGCTGTGGTTTTATTAACCAATACAAAACCTTTCTACTACTACTACAAAAAAAAGTGTCAATTTGTAAACACTTCAGAACAGTGAACGTCATCTTGAGATTTGCAGATCACAGAAGTGCTTCAGAACTCGTTGTATGATTGTTTGGAATTTTTTGTAAGGTTGTATGAAATGTATTTACCATATTCCTGGCTTTATTAGCTGTGTTTTCCATGCATATGCTCAGTGCAATATTTCCATCATGCCTGTTAACAGGAGGCAGCAGAAAGTAGGTGAATACTTAAACTTAGATATGTAAACTCTTCCTCAATAAAAAGAATTCCTTCCAGATACTTTTTTCATTTCGTTTCCATGTTCTTCAAAGATATTTATACTCAATTGTATAAGCCCTTCTATTTAAAAAAAAAGAAAAAAAGAATAATAAAAGTGATTTTACTGACCGAATTTATCACTGGTGTGAGCTTTCCCCTTCCTTTTAAAAAAAACTCCCCATGCACACACTGAAAGTTTCTATTTCCAGAGAAGTCTGTATTGTCAGTAAGTTTATTTTATAATACAAGTTGGATTGGGCTGGAGTGGGGAACTGCGATTTTACATTTTTAAGTTTAGAGTTCTTATAGCAGGTAATTTAGAAAAATGCTTCCAGTGGCTTCTGAATGCAATAAAATAGTACCTAAAATACAAATATGCCTTTTAATGTTCATAGAATGAGTTAAAGTTGATGGTCCCTCCTCCAAGGTGGGCATTTATTTACCAGGCTGGCAGCCAAAGGATTGCCTGAGAGGGGGAGTGTGTGTGTGTAATTAGGTTGTCCACAAGAGGTGAAAATGGCTTTGCGTTGACCTGCTGCAAGCTGGAAAATGAGCCGTGTTTCTACAAGTCCTGCGATTTCTTCAGGGCATTCGGGTTTGTGTAGCACAGAGGGCAAGGGAGGAGCTGGTGCTCTGTAGGAATCCTTCAGAAGTAAAGGAAAATCCTGGGGAATGGGAGAGCTTGGAAATAGGGAGGTAAGAAGGGAAGGAGACACGGACTAAAAGGAGAACAAGCGGTTTGAAATGAAGAATAACATGAAGGAAGAAGTTAAAATAGAATTAATAGAAACCTGGCACACACATCAATGTGGAGAACAAGCAGGAAAGGCATTAAATCTCCACAGCTGTGTCTTGCCCTGAAATGAAGTGAGCCTCCAGAGGAGTGGGACTGGATAAAATTGCTGTGGAGCTGTTCACAGGTTATTCTGAGTTGGAAGGGACCCACAGGTTTATCTAGTGCAACTCCCAAGCGAATGCCCACCCAGGGATCAGACCCACAGCCGTGGAGCCACGGGCACCACACTCCATCCATCCGAGCCTGCCACCATCCAGACGATGTCACTAAACTCCTCATCCAGTCTGACCTTAAACACCTCCAGGGATGGCGACTCCACCACCTCCCTGGGCAGACCATTCCACTGAGGGATCACTCCCTCTGTGAAAAAGCTCTTCTTAACATCCAGCCTAAACCTCCCCTGGCGTAGTCTGAGGTCATGTCCTCTTGTTCTGGTGCTGGCAGCCTGAGAGAAGAGATTTCTTTTGTCTTGAGGCTTGGATTCACCAGGAAGAGGCTCCATACTCGAGTCTGAAGGACAGGTAGTGATGCAGTGAACCTGAGTGCTGGGAGGAGGAGAAATGCCTCAGCCTGCTGGGAGGGAATGAGATTTGCTAGAGCTGAGCTTTTTCTTTTTTTTAATTTGAAGACTACAGAGAGCTGGAGGATGGTAAGTGACTGCTGGAGTTGAAGGTGGCACATTGATGGGGGCAGGTCAGGTTATCTCACAGTGGGTAAGAGGACTTGAGTTGGGGTTTGGGTTTGGTTTGATTTTACTCTTCACAAAGTCATTCTAAATCCTTGGTGGTGGTGGGATTGAGTGTTGTCTGAATTGGACTTCTCCATTTCTGTAGGAGATGCTGCATTTTGCAAAGTGTCCTGAAGAAAGTGAGGCCCATCGGGTCCCTTCATGGCTTGGGTACACCTTGGCCTGTCCTTCAGAAACCCGTAGTTCCAGGTTTCCCAATCCAGTGTGTGTGTGGCAGTAAATCCAATGTGCTCAGTTTTAGATGCCATGACAAATTCCAAAACACAGTGTGTGTGTGTTAGTAAACCCAATGTGCTCAGTTTTAGATGCCATGACAAATTCCAAAACACAGGGGTGCTTTTTGGATTAAGTTTTCGTGGCAATAACTGTCTGAATCCAGATTAGCACCTGACTTGAACCACTCATGGGTAGGGAAACCGGCCTGAGATGATGGTTTTTTCCTATTTCAACTCACACAACATCTAAATAATGGCTTGTCTGACTTTAAATGCAGGGAGCAGCTCTTCTCCTTTGCCCTTCTTGTCCCAGGAGCAGCAGGGAGGATGAGCCAGCCATCAACACTCTTCTAGAGCACAACAGAAAGGTAGGAGCACCTTTCCTGTCCCAGTGGTCTGCTGGATATTGGTCTCTAGGCGTTATTCCACCACCACCTCCTGGGTGGGAGCTGTAAATGGAGACAGGTTTCTAGTTTGCTGTTTGGAGTATTTTCTCCCTGGCCATCAAGGCTGGCACTTTGTGGGTTTTTTTCCTGTTGTCATGTTTCCGCCCCTTTTTTAACGAGAGGGGGAGCCAGGTCTCCTGGCCAGTTATGTTCATTGCTTCGTGTTCATTCCCCTCCATTCTAATTCCTTTTGGTGGTGGTAAATTTCTACACCACGTCTTCTGCTTATCTTAGAGTGGGGAGGCAGCTGTGTTTGCCTGTCGTCTTTTCTGTGGTGTGGGGCACTGCTTGCTGTGTCAATACAGCCCTCAGTGTTATGTGGAAACCTTGGTTTCTACTTTTATTCTATTAGCTTTATGTCCCTGTGCCCTGTTTTCCTTTCAGATCTCGGGATTGTGCTCTCCCTTCCCCTCTGTTACCACCCTGCCAGAGAGAGAAAAACCTTTAACTTTGTAGTGCAGCTTCTGGGAGACATTTATATATGTGTTATCTAGTGGTTCTTCATGTGTAGCTCAGATGAAGTTTAGCTCCCTTCCTCTTTATTCCTCTGCCTTTTCCACATTCCCTCGTCTTTACAGGTCTCTGTTTCCATATCCACTCCCCTGATCTGGCTGTGCATTATATTGGAACTTCCTGTAACAACCATTAAAGAAAAGTGTGAAGTGTCTGAGCTTCAGCACCCTTTAGTTAATGTGCTGGGAAAGTAACATGAATTGCAAAGTTGAGCCATCTCTGAATACTTAGTGTCTTTGAGAACAACTTAACGTAAACCAAAATGACTTGGTTTGGTATGTATCAAAATATCTTCAAATTTTATTTGTAATTTGTTTGATTTGTGTGTTTGAACAACCTTCTCCTAATGTCCAGGCCCCTTTGGAGGGTCAGAATTGTTCAACCCCAGTAATGTAATTTTAGAGAGAATGTGTGACCATCTCAAGGGAGGCGCAGCTCTCAGTGCTGGCTTGTTCAGCTGATCTTCTAATATACAACATACTTGGAAAGCTGATATTTTAAAATTTTTCTTCTTGAAGTGTTAAAACTTTCCTCACTCTCCTTTCATTGAAAGCCAAAGTTGTCTGTAAGGCTGCTGGAGCCAGAGTGGAGAAAGAACTGCTGGTTTGGGAGACAGGCATCACAGCAGTAGTGGCTGTTGCCAAAAGCTTCCTGACGCTGTGTTTTGTTGTTTTCAAACCTGGATTTAGCAACAACGGAGGAAAGAAAGGACTAAAAGGTGTTAGTCCTTTCACAGGTTATTCCGTGTTGGAAGGGACCCTCAGGATCATCCAGTCCATCTCCCCACCAACTAGACCATGTCACTGAGCTCCTCATCCAGTCTTCTCTTAACACCTCCAGGGATGGAGACTCCGCCACCTCCCTTTCCATTCATCCCTTTTTTGTGCACAGTGGGGCTCCGTAAGTATTTTATATGTTTTTTATAAGACCCATTTTGTCTTCTGCTCTGCTGCTTGTTCTTTTCCCTTATTAATGTATTTTGGAGGCCCTTGTGGGTAAAGTTCATCTGTTTAACCTGTGGATGTATCTTCTTTTATAAAGATAAGATTATCTTCTGGGCCTTTTTTCCCCCCCAAGGAGGCTCTTCGTTGCCCCACAGTCTCAGGGTAAAGAGCGCCTGCTGAAAAAGTTGAGGTTCCCCTGGGTTGAAGGTGGTCATTGTGAGCTCTCCGCTGCTTTCACTGCGGTATTTGAGAGTTGTAGAGAAGCCATTGAACACCAGCTTGCATTTGAAACATTTTCGCAACACCCATTTTACTGTAAACAATTCCTGAAAATTACTTTCTAAGTCTTAGGCAAGTGGATTTTTGAAGGTTGCTCATTTTACTTATCCACCCAAAGTCAATTTGAGTATGAATATATAACATTTTACTCGTAATTGCAAACAACTTCAGAGAAGAGACATTTATTCTGGAGGCAGAGATTCAAACTAGACAGCAATGATGCATTACAAATATATAATTATTTGCACTAATATTTGAGCAGGTGGAATGGATTAGTACATGGTCAACATTGCGCTGCTGATAACATGTATTTTTCTATATTAATATGTACTGTGCAACATGTATTAAAATTGTCAATAATTCATTTTAACAGAGATAGCAATATTTATACTGCTGTGTTCTACAGACAGCAGAGTGAATTGTTAAAATGTGTAAAGCTGGGCTAGATTTAACTTAACTTTGTTTCTCAGCGTGTGCGTTTTTAATTTCTCATTAAGAAAAAAAATAACACCTTTCAACCCAGACAGATTCTTGCTGTTCTGTGGAATTTCTGATCCAGGTCCATTCCTGCTCTCCCTAGCCTGCTAAGAATTGAATTAGCTTGAAATGAGACCTCCAAGATCCAGTCCAGCCCCTTGTGATGATACTGGATACACCCTCAGTTTAGGTGCTTCATAGGTGGATTCCTCCTGTGCATTTTCTTGAATTAACTGGAGTTCACTTTTATTTTTAAGACCTGGTTTGTCTTCTGCTGTGTTGCTTGTTGTTCTCCCTTCTTAATGCATTTTTTGGGAAGCCTCTGAGGGCAATGTTAGTCTGTTTAACGAGGGAATGTATCTCCTTTAATAAAAGAGGATCAAGAGGAGTCACTCCTCTCTGGGCCCTCTCGCTGGAAAATACTGGGATAAGCAGAAAGTGCAACATGGGATGAGCCACTAAGTTTTAGAGGGATATCGTAAATTGACAGAGAGCAGGGTTGGATTATGTATCAGGAGGAAATCCTTTGCTGTGAGGGTGGGGAGGCCCTGGCACAGGTTGCCCAGAGAAGCTGTGGCTGCCCCATCCCTGGAAGTGTCCAAGGCCAGGCTGGATGGGGCTTGGAGCAACCTGGGATAGTGGAAGGTGTCCCTGCCTATGGCAAGGGAGGGACCAGATGATCTTTAAGGTCCTTTCCAACATAAACCATTCTATGATCTTGAATCACATTGCCTGCAAGTGTTTATTGTCAATTATTTTATTCTGAGATGCAGACATGGGGTTGTATTCAGGGGGAAAGAAATGGATTTTGGACCTTTTCCCTCCTGGGGATATCTGTCTGCAGGGAGGCAACTGAATTGGATGCAGTAGCAGTTCAAAGCAGGCAGAATCCATGCATCCATCTGAAGGCTTTAAAATAATGTTCCTGACCAGCCAGACACAAGTTAAACTGGGCCAGTTAAGGTCCTCATTTATTTGTCATTTCTTTTAATACACACTGATACATATTAATCTCAGAAGTGGCTGTGGGGGTGGATTGCTCCTTCCTCCAGTCTGGGCAACTCCTTTATTCTCAAATAGCATGTCACATTTGAAAAGCTTTTTCAAAAGTGTAATGACATCCTTCTGCAGTGCCGGAGCATCTGCCATGAATGTCTGCGTGAACTGAGCCCCCAGTTGAGACTAAAGAGAAGAAAGTCTTGTTTAGACTGCTGAGAATCAACTTGCTGGGTTTTAATTTACTATTTTTCTTCCTGCAACAGCGAGAGCCTTAAATAGTAATTTTGAGGCAGGGCTTGAAGTCCAGGTCTTCTGAAGGAGACCAGAAATAGCTGGCTTGTGTTGGCTCAACGTGTAGGGCGCGGTGCCAAATTCACTGCTGGTGTGAGCAGCTGTAACGTTGCCAGCTTCAATGGAAATATGAATTTTTAAGAGTCCATAAGCACGTTAGACACATACCTTTGTCTTTCCACAATTAGTTTTGTTGCTTACATAGCATGAGGCTTTCTGTAGTACATAATCCAGTGCCTAAATATAGTAATTCCAATGCACTTGAGATCAATTAGATTCATACTTTTTAAACTCAGTTTTGTCTATAAAGATAATGTTCTACTGCTGAAGGGATTTGGTATTTAAAGTGTCTGAACAAGTCTAAGTGGCTCTTGGGCATTATAATTTTTATTTAGCTGCTTTTAGCCCAATCACTAATCAAATTAAAACCTACCATGACTGGTGTATAACGCAGAGCAAACGGGGGAGTGTGTGTAGCTGACAGCACTTAATTTTTTGATGAGAGGGGTGCTAAGGTGGTCCTTTTGTTAGCAACAAAAGACTCCTCTTTTCTGCAGATGGAAAAATAGGTTTAAGTGGCTTTGGGGGAGCAAAAAGACATAGGTTCCAGGTTGTGGATGTCCCTACAAAGACCTCTTTGAAGCCTTTACACTGCGAAGGCGCTTTGCTTTAAAGGAAACTACTTTATTTGGTTTTTATAAATAACAGCCCTGTAAGAATAATGCTGCTGGTTGTGTGTAGGGAGGAGGGCAAGGCTGTGAAAGAGCTGTCAGCTCCCCTCTAGGAAATTATTCCAGAACGTACCCTCGGATCAGACCACCAGAGGGAGAATTCCTCGTGTGCAAGCGATATGATCCAAAACGTGGTTTGTTCCCCCTTTAAGAACGTTGAGGAAACCCAAACTATTCTTTGTGCAACCCATAATTCTCTCCACATTGGTGTTTTCCATTCAGACCCCTCCACATGAGGTAATGAGCAGGAAGGTGGGCATTTTTGTGTGAAAATGGTGCATTTAGCAACGTCAGGGGCCTTGTTTTAAAGGAGAAGGCAGGAAATAATGATTCAATGGGGAGTATTCAGTGCTCAGCTCTTCAGTCACGTTGTGAGGGTGGAAATCAGCAGCAACGTGGGCTCCACAAGAGGGTTGGTCCTGGTTCTTTGTTTCCAGGACAGAATAAGGTCCAAATCGGGCTCGGGAAATGTCTCCTCTTTGAACCTTGTGAGAGTCTGTTGACCTGGTTTAAAAACAATTGCCTGAGTTATGTATTGTGCTGTTAGATACACCTTTACACTTGTCTTGGACTTTGAATTGCAGTGCACTCGCTTTTAATTGTAAGTGCCAGTAAATTGCTGCATCCCAAAAGAAGGAATGGCTCTTCTTGAACATTCTCTGTATAAAATAGACACAGAAAGAACAAGATGTGCTGAGGAAGCTCAGGGGGAACAACATAACATTTTCAAATGTTGTTTTAATTTATTTTATTTTTTGGATGTCGGTCAATGTGGATTCCACGGGGAAATGGAACAGAGCCAGCGCCATGATGGATCAAGGTTGTAGAAGGCAACACAGCTACTCTGCACTGCCACATAAGACATAACTGGAGCCAAAAGAAGCAAAAGTAGAGCAGTTCTCCAGGCATAGAAACATCATGGGGACTGATATCACCGAATTCTGTGAATGTAAAGGGGTACTACGCTTGTTGTGTGGGCTCCCCATATCATGGACTGAGAGAGAACAGAGCTATGTCTTCCAAAGTCTGATTCATCCTGGCATAGAACTAAAGTAGGACAGATTCCTAGAAGAGTCTCAGTTGCTTCATCAGTTCTGAAGGGATGCAAGCCACTCGTTTAGACCAGCTGAAATGAGATGCCTGATAAGTAAGATGGTCTCACCTACCTGTTGAGGTCAAGAAAGCCATGGATACTTTATTTTGACCCCTGGAAACTGTCTGTAATAAATTCACCTCTTTCAGCTTGAATGGCTCTTTGGGATTCATTGTCCCTGTCAAGTGGAAGAATCTAGAGCTAATTTTATTTCACTGGTAACTCTAGTGGTAGATTAGAGAGCAGAGAATTTGATAGCAGGCAAATGTCTCCTTTCAGGGCTGAGGAGTTTTCTTCAGGAAGGCTGCACAGTCCCTCTGGCTGCTGCGGCACAGCGCTGCTTATGGATTTATCTCCTGTGGCAGTGCTGTGTGAAGAAGCACGTTGGTGTACAGGGGGATGCAGCCATGAAAACTGTGCTTCCGAAATTCCTTTGATCTGGGTCTCTTTAGGGAGCTCAAAGCCAAGGGATGAGGCTCTTCTGGAGGAGCCATTCTGTTGTGACTGATGAAGGAAACAAGCAAATGGAGGAACGAGAGAAAAGAGGTTAAACTGGACAAAAGGCTTGGACTCAAATCTGAAAACTGCTTCTTTTATTTCTCTTTGCTTTACTCCAAACAAGTCTTTGATTTCTTTAATCTGACACTGGCTAACTTCAAAGAAAATGAGTTTTCTTCTAGCTTGGTTCCCTTCTGCTTGGCATCTCTCTCCTTCCACACCTGCTGGTCCTTGGCAGAGCAGAACAGGCCCCCTCTCACATTGCTCCCCCTTGGATCCCAGCTCTGCCTGCCTGAGTGGCAGCTGCTGTCTGACCATTTGCTCCACTGACGATTGTGCACTTGTCTGAGGCTGCACAACGAGGGACAGGGCAAGTTAGACAATCTACAGATGCCATCCATCTGTTCCATCGCTGCCTTCTTGGAGAAATGGACTTGCTCCCATTGCCCTTGGAAGTTTCTTTTCTGGATCTGTTTTCCACACAGAACGCAGGTAAATTTTGTATCATAAGAGGAATTCTGCAATGCTGGGCCTGGTCTGAGTGACTTCTCAGGATTTTTCAGAACATTTCAGAGCTGCTCTGACAGTCTCATGTCGGTCTGCTTCCTGCAGGGCTCTTTGTATGACCTGACCTCCTATGTCCTCACTAGTTCACCCTCTTCTTTTTCAGCATCCATCTTCCAGCTGAGGGTCCTCAGGTCACGACAGAAATCATGTCTGTTGCCCTTCCCAGAGCAGCTGAAGAATTAAGATTATTTTTTTCCCCCATGCAGCAATGAAAGGCTTTTTGCCCTTCTCTGCATTACAAACTGTGAACCACAAAACATCTTGTCCTGTCAAAGAAACACTTGGGCTTCCCAACCATTTTTTTTTTAAACCAGTTCCCGCAAGCTGTGAGTTTGGGAGTCTTTAGAGCTGAAAGCTACTAACAACATCAAGGAGAAATTATTTATCTCCTTCTGAAGAAAATCCTGGGTTTGGCTGGACATCCTCTCGGATGCCCAGTCTCTCCCAGGGTGCTTCCATCTGACCTTCCATCTCTTTTAACCCTGCCTTGGGTCTACCTTACCTGGAGGCAGTTTTGATCCTCAGCACTCCCTCCCCTCTCTTCATCCCTCCTCCCAAGCCACCACACATTCCTCAGCCAAGGCGTTTTTGGCAGGATAGGCAGGAACTATTCCAAGAATAGGATCTTTACCAGTCAAGCAGTTGCTTGTCATCTTGTCCCCTCCTGATTCACAGGTGGCTTTGAGCTTCCCCGTCTGGCAACACAGGAACTACTGGAGCCTCATTGATTGCACTTGGTAGAACAGCAGAATTTGGAATGACAGGATGGAAGATCACCTTTTTGAACTGTGGTACCCTGAAGGCAAGCTTCTTATTCTGCAAAATCCTGGAAATTGTGGTTGATACCAGAATTGATGGAATGAAATAGGGGTTGTGTCCTTGTTCTGTTCAGTGTTGGATTCATGGCATCACGTCTCTGTCTCCTGTACCTGTTGAGGGTATGACACAGAGTCACTGTGCCAGTCCATAATCTGTGAGTTTAATCTTTGCTGACTTGGATTTTTCTGTAGTCTAGCCTTGGCAATTGGAGAATTGGACTATGGCTGTAATTCCATGGCAGTTCTAGGGTTTGCTGCTTGTATTCCCGGGTGTATGATAAACATGGGATGATTCAGATTGAAGGGGACCTCAAAAAGTCATCTGCTCCCCACATACAGCTACTTTTAAAGTAGGATCAGCAGTGAATTCAGGCCATAAAGAAAATCCATTTAACAGCACTAAAAGAAGGTGCAGAAGCTGATTTACAGATTGTGTGTATCTCAGCCCTGATTTCTCAGGGGATATGTTAGTAATTGCTTTTATTAAGTTGCTCTTGGAACACTCCAGTCTGGTTTCCTGGAGAATGGTGTCCAACACATTCCTCCCTCTGCTCCATGACCTTAGAGGTCTTTTGCAACCTAAATGCTTCTCTGGTTTTAAGCTCCTCTAAATCACTCTGGACCACCCTCTGTGCTGTGTCCCCCAAATTTTAGGTGGTTGAGTCTGTGCTGTGGGTCCTTGTGAGATACACACATCATCTCACATATCAGCTGGTCAACCGATGGGATAAAGAACAAATACTGCTGAACTCACTCTGCAACCTTTGTTTAGTGATGCATTAATTTGCATTTTTGAACTTTGCATTGAACTTTTTGCACAAAATTTGTTGGAGCGGAGCTTTTTTTTTTTCAATAACCTACACCTTTGCCTCTTCTGGTTAAAATGGACTGATGGGCCACTTCTAGAAATTGATAGAATCCTAGAATAATTTGAGTAGGGAGGGACCTCCTAGACCATGTAGTTTCACTCCCCTGCCATGAGCAGGGGCACCTTCCACTAGACCAGGTTGGTCCAAGCCCCATCCAGCCTGG
>WEKX01016057.1:50564-185176 GCA_013390025.1 Pitta sordida
AATCACTCTGCTCCGCTCTCTGTGCTGTGTCCCCCAAATTTTGGGTGGTTGAGTCTGTGCTGTGGGTCCTTGTGAGATACACACATCATCTCACATATCAGCTGGTCAACCGATGGGATAAAGAACAAATACTGCTGAACTCACTCTGCAACCTTTGTTTAGTGATGCATTAATTTGCATTTTTGAACTTTGCATTGAACTTTTTGCACAAAATTTGTTGGAGCGGAGCTTTTTTTTTTTCAATAACCTACACCTTTGCCTCTTCTGGTTAAAATGGACTGATGGGCCACTTCTAGAAATTGATAGAGTCCTAGAATAGTTTGAGTAGGGAGGGACCTCCTAGACCATGTAGTTTCACTCCCCTGCCATGAGCAGGGGCACTTTCCACTAGACCAGGTTGGTCCAAGCCCTGTCCAGCCTGGCCTTGAGCACCTCCAGGGATGGGGAAATTCAGAGAAGAATCAGTTTGGATATATCCATAGCTAGACTCTGAGCTTACATGGTGGTTTCAGTTTAGAAAATAGCTTTAGGTTTAGTCCCTAATATAGGAAGTTGTGAAGTTCTTTTCCAGGTGACAATGCTTCCACCCTACCTGGTTTAAGGCTCAGTTGCTCGACTCTACTCTAGAGAGGTTCAGTCAAGCACTGGCTGAAATATTTGGGGTTTGCTTGGCCAGATAAAACAGAGATGCTGAACTCCCCATGGAAAATGACACAGGGTTATCCTGTACAGAAGTCCAAAAACATAAATCTGAACTCACTGGTTCCCAGGCTTGAGGGTTTAATCTTTATTACAGTGTCCTGTCCAACACAGAGCTCAAGGTGGATTTATTACACAGGTTTTTACCTGCAATTCTTCATGGGAGCCCTCTGCACTATGGGTACCCTCCTATCCCAGCACAAAACTCAAAGAGGATGCCGTGAATGAGGGTTCATAACAGGCTTGTGTGATTTTTAATGATGGTTTTGGGGACAACATCATGCAGAAAGAGAAGGCCTGTTAAGCTGCAGAGGAGTTGTGCCCTCTAGAAAAGTTCCTGTGGGAAGATTCTCCTCGTCCAAGTGGGATCCAGTGCTGTCCTTCCCTCCTGCTTTCTGTCACATGGTGAGAGAGACTTTCTTGGTCTGTGTTCCTGATATTCAGGGTAGCTCAGGTATGACTTGTATGAAGAATATAATAAATATTCCTTTTGTATAGCTTTAAATTAACATTAAATTATATTTACAGGAATAAGTTCTTGGTCCAAGATGGACACTAGTCATTTTTGAAGTTCATAAGCAGGGAAAGAAAATATTAAACACTCCCTCAAGCATTTTAGCCACTTAAGTTTCTCTAAGGGAAACTTCTTTTCCTCCCATGCCCCTGTAAATTTTAGGGCGGTATAAGTTCTCATTTGAGGTCAGTACCTTGCAAGCTAAGCAGAGAAACAGTTAAGCATCTTAAGCTGTGGTGGAAAAAGGTGGAAAAAGTTGCCAACATATTTTTGACAAAAGACAGGGAAATGACAGGCTGTTTGGGGTATGCAAAAAATTTTTCCTTTCATACATATTGACAGCCAGAGGGGGGTTATTATTGAGAATATGGGTAAAGTTACTGCCAGTTTCTGCTGGTACTCATGTTTAAAAAGAAACTATGGAAACCAGGAGTAGGAATATTTATTAAGTTCAAATTTGGAATGCCTTTGCCAGGAGTGGCTGCATGAATTCAATGAAGCAGCCTGTTGGGTTGCAATTCACTGTGTTGTTTGCAATTTAATAGAATGCTGAACTTTTCATAAATTAACGTGTTGTTTCAATAATCTGATTAAAAGGTTGTATGTTGATAAGATTAGCCTTAGCTGAGTTTTTTCCCCTTCTTGCTTAAAGAACCAGGGTATATTTTCTTATATCAGTTCGCAGCCATAAACTTTACCTCAGGGGCAAGATCTTTGAATCCTTTAGGTTTTGGCAGTGTAGATGGAGTCAGTGCAGATGGGACAGTTTACACCAGCTGAGGGTGTGACCCTTGAGCCCAGGTTCTGGTGAGCAACTCAATTAAAATATTCATCTTGAAAAAGATGAATGATGAGCTCTTGAAGTCGATTTAATCCTATTTTTATGGACTAGGATAACAGCGATACTTTATTCTCTTCTAGTTTATCTTTTTCTTCCTCATAACTTGGCTGTATTACATACCTGATGTTAAAAACTGTTATAAAGGTGTCCACGTGGGTATAAATGTACATATATACAGAGAAAGAAGGGGGGACACATCAATAAACAGGCAGGAAGAAACCTTTGCCTATGGAGGATCACATCCTAGGACACGTGACGTATCTGCAGTGGAAACCTGAGAACACTTAGGGGAGGTTTAGGTTGGAAATCAGGAAAAAAGTTCTTCATCAAAAGGATGGTCAGGCTGGAACAGGCTGCCCAAGGCAATGGTGGAATCCCCATCCTTGGCAGTGTTCAAAAAATGTGTGGATGTGGCACTTGGGGACATGGTTTAGTGGGGGACGTGGTGGCTCTGGGTTAATGGTTGGACTCGATGATCTTGGAGGTCCTTTCCAATCTAAACAATTCTGTGACTCAGCACTGCTACACTCAGCTGAGAAACTTGGATCCACAGTGGTATTGTGGTATCTAAATCCCATAGTTTTGAGGAGGCTTTACATGCCTGAACAACTTTAATGTCTCTCTGTCATAATCTGGCACGTTTTAGTGCTCTGCAAGCACTGGCTGGGTCCTCAAGGATGGATGAGAAGCATGGGATGTGTGTTGCCTCTGGTACTAGCCAAAGAAATGGAAACACAGAACACCAGCTGGAAACGCCTTCAAATAGAACAAACATGTCCCTGTTTGTGTAGACTGGTGCCCTCTCTGCCAGATTCCTTGTGTGCTTTCTCCTCTGTGTGAGTCAAATCCCACAATGGTTCATCCATGCCCAGCTCTCCACAGCACCTGCATGTGCAGCTGTTGTGCAGAAATAACCAAAAGACCAAGAATAACCCGAATTTTGCATCAGATTAAGAAACCAACATACCTGGGAAAATCAGGTACTAAGTTATGAGTCAGTACCCAAACAGCAGCCAGGTCTGTTAACTATTCCCATGAATTATTCCTGGCTTATGACCCAATCCTGAGCTCAGCTGACTGAGCTGGTGTGCGCATTCAGTGCATTTATTGACCAAATCTCCCTATCCCCCGGTCTTTTTTGACAGCGAAGGAGAGACTTTCCAAGCGGTAACTCTCACTTTGCCCAAGTGTCTTGCAGCTCAACCAGGGGAATGTGGGAGAAGTGGTGGAGGGAGAGGTTGGAGGGCTGAATTTTGACTGTCTTGTGCGCAGGCGGGACAGGTGAGTTACCCATGGGATGCTGCCCTGTTCTTTAGGAGCAGAATGAAGCGCATTCCAGGTAATTCCCTTCCCGTGGAAGTGGGTGGCTCAGGGAGGCCACCAGGTCTGTGCAAGTGCGGAGTGGCTGCTCCGGTTTTTAACTGCCTTACATCTTGGTGATAAGAACGGGGACTGTGTTCAGAAAGCATTTATTAAGCCAAAAATAACCCCCCATTTTTCTGTGAAAAGCGAGTTATAAATATAATCACAGTCAGCAGTAGATCTCAAACCTAAATTGCATGCTTTGCTGAGACTTTTTCTTTTTTTTTTTTCCCCCCAAGCAGAGGTTAACAGATGGCAAAGATGCACTTCCCGGAGATGGTAGAAGGGAGGCAGCCTTGTTTCAAGTAATGCTGCTTCTGGGCGATAATCCAAAATGCACAGTAGGCAGAAGTTAAAAGGAAGTGCTTGCTTTTAGGTTTTTAAACTATATCCCTTAATCCTGGGTGATGATTGACAATCATGATTTAGAGTATGAGTTGCCCCTTTCTAATCCGGCAAGTTTGATGTTATTTGCGTATCTAGTATGGCTTTATTCAACTAAAACTAAATGGGAGCCTGTGCAATTGATGCCACATTTCAGAGATGAGTCCTGGACTGGGAGTCTATTTACAGATTAGTGGATACACAGCTCCCATAGTAGTGGCCTTCTTTAATGCGTGTGAGTGTGTAATTTAAAGACTCCAAAAGGCAAATTTACAATTAAAATGTTTCTTGCTGGGTAAGAATACTAGTGGGAGACTTTTTAGATAATTTAATTCACCGTGAAGGGAAGCAATATACAAGATTATATTAATCCTAGTTTGATAATTATAGTAAAATAAGAATACATGTTTGTATTTAATAGTGATAAAAAAGCTATCAGTTATTGGCTTTGTGTTTTTATTGTAACGTATGTGCTTGATCTGAATTTCAACAGAACTGCTTCTCCTCATGCTGAAGTTTGCAGTAAGTGAATGTAAAATGAAGAGGACAAAACAGTTAATGAGTATTTGCCCAGGGTTTGTTATTTGTAAAGGTGAGGTGACACTTCTTATCTCCTGTGATCAGAAGCTTTTAAATCAATTTTGCTTAAAGAAAAGTGGTAATAGATCATGATACATTAGAAATGGCAAACACAGGAAGCATCTGGGGGAAATAAAAGCTGGATATAACTTAAGCATGTAAAGCTTTGCAGCATCTTCTGCATTTCATAGGGTTTACTGTTGATTTACCAAATGCAGCCTAGCTAAGATGCACACTCTTGCTGATTGAAGCTTGGCATGTATATTTAGCATTAATCACAAGCAGCTGTAGTGGAGGGAAACATTCTTTCTAGCCAGCCAGATTATATTAGATTAAAATGATCCATATGTAAGGTGTTGCAATACCTACTACTGGGGCAGGGAGGAAATCACATTATACTTGCAACTAGATTAACACAGGGATTGAGCCGACAAATAATTCTCTCCTGCTTTTGATTTTGTAAGGTGGGAGAAATAAAATGTTGCTCCACCAGTGAACTGCCTTGACAAGGCACAGCCCTGCAAGTGCTCCTTGAGGTGACAGAGGATCCCAGCAGAGCCCAATGCCATGGGAACCATGGAATAATTTAGGTTGGGAAAGACCTCTGAGACCACTGAGTCCAACCATTCCCCCAGCATTGCCAGGCCACCACTAACCCCTGTCCTCAGGTGCCGCATCTACACATGTTTTATTAATCCCTGCAGGGATAGGGACTCCACCACAGCCCTGGACAGCCTGTTGCAATGCCTGACCACCCTTTCAGTGAAGAAATCTTCCCTAATATCCAATCCAAACCTCTCTTGACACAACTTAGGCCATTTTCTCTTGTCTTACCTCTTGATACTTGGGAGCAGCACCTGACCCCCACCTGGCTCTAGCCTCCTGTCACAGAGTTGAAGAGAGTGAGAAGGTCCTCCCTGAGCCTCCTTTTCTCCAGGCTGAGCCATTACACCTCCCTCAGCTGCTCCTCATCGGACTTGTGCTCCGGACCCTTCTCCAGCTCTGTTGCCCTACTCTAGACTCACTCACAGAGTGAGTCCCTTCACCATCCTCATCGTCCTTCTCTGAACACGTTCAAGGATCTCAACATCTTTCTTAAACTGATGGGCCCAGAACTGGACGCAATACTCAAGATGGAGCTTAACCAATGCCAAGTATACGGGAAGAATAACTTCTCTAGTCCTGCTGGCAACACTATTCCTGATGCGGGCCAAGCACCTCAACATCTTTCTTGTCATGAGAGGCCCAAAACTGACCCCAGGATTCAAGCTGTGGCCTCACCAGTGCTGAATAGAGGGTCACTGCCCTGGTCCTGCTGCCACATTATTTCTTCTACAGCCCAGGATGCCTTTGGCCTTCTCTCCCATCCCAGCACACACTGGCTCATGTTCAGCCACTGTCACCAGCACTCTCAGGACCTTTACCACTGGGCAGCTTTCCAACCACTCTGCCCCAGCCTGTGGCACTGTGTGGGGTTGTTGTGATCCAAGTGCAGGACTCAGCACTTGCCCTTGTTAACCCTCACACCACTGGCCTCAGCCCATTGATCCAGCCTGTCTGGATCCCTCCGNATCCATATGTAAGGTGTTGCAATACCTACTACTGGGGCAGGGAGGAAATCACATTATACTTGCAACTAGATTAACACAGGGATTGAGCCGACAAATAATTCTCTCCTGCTTTTGATTTTGTAAGGTGGGAGAAATAAAATGTTGCTCCACCAGTGAACTGCCTTGACAAGGCACAGCCCTGCAAGTGCTCCTTGAGGTGACAGAGGATCCCAGCAGAGCCCAATGCCATGGGAACCATGGAATAATTTAGGTTGGGAAAGACCTCTGAGACCACTGAGTCCAACCATTCCCCCAGCACTGCCAGGCCACCACTAACCCCTGTCCTCAGGTGCCGCATCTACACATGTTTTATTAATCCCTGCAGGGATAGGGACTCCACCACAGCCCTGGACAGCCTGTTGCAATGCCTGACCACCCTTTCAGTGAAGAAATCTTCCCTAATATCCAATCCAAACCTCTCTTGACACAACTTAGGCCATTTTCTCTTGTCTTACCTCTTGATACTTGGGAGCAGCACCTGACCCCCACCTGGCTCTAGCCTCCTGTCACAGAGTTGAAGAGAGTGAGAAGGTCCTCCCTGAGCCTCCTTTTCTCCAGGCTGAGCCATTACACCTCCCTCAGCTGCTCCTCATCGGACTTGTGCTCCGGACCCTTCTCCAGCTCTGTTGCCCTACTCTAGACTCACTCACAGAGTGAGTCCCTTCACCATCCTCATCGTCCTTCTCTGAACACGTTCAAGGATCTCAACATCTTTCTTAAACTGATGGGCCCAGAACTGGACGCAATACTCAAGATGGAGCTTAACCAATGCCAAGTATACGGGAAGAATAACTTCTCTAGTCCTGCTGGCAACACTATTCCTGATGCGGGCCAAGCACCTCAACATCTTTCTTGTCATGAGAGGCCCAAAACTGACCCCAGGATTCAAGCTGTGGCCTCACCAGTGCTGAATAGAGGGTCACTGCCCTGGTCCTGCTGCCACATTATTTCTTCTACAGCCCAGGATGCCTTTGGCCTTCTCTCCCATCCCAGCACACACTGGCTCATGTTCAGCCACTGTCACCAGCACTCTCAGGACCTTTACCACTGGGCAGCTTTCCAACCACTCTGCCCCAGCCTGTGGCACTGTGTGGGGTTGTTGTGATCCAAGTGCAGGACTCAGCACTTGCCCTTGTTAACCCTCACACCACTGGCCTCAGCCCATTGATCCAGCCTGTCTGGATCCCTCCGTAGAGTGTTCCTATGTGAACTTCTGGAACCCCAGCTGCAAAATCCCACCTGCAGGGAACACAAGTGCCTGTAAACTGCAATGGGCCGATTTGGATAATGTTGGGGATGTAGTTTTGCACCTTGGATGCTGGAGAAGCCGACTGCCACCTGGCTGAGGAGCACCCCACTGTTGAGACAGTGCCTGGGGTAACATCAGCTGGGGAAACAGGCTGCCCTCGAGGATGACCTGGTGTCCCAGACCTTGTGAGACTGTGCTCCCATAAGTGGGGTGTAAGCACGTGCTGGATGCTTGCACACCTCGGCTCTGAGGGCAGGAATATTTTCCTTTGTGGCTGGAGACTGTCAGCAGAGAACAATACGTGCTGTTTTCTGTACTGTCCTAGAGAAACAATAGCTCAATAAAATATTGCAGGGAGCTAAGGAGTTGGGGGGCAGGGGTGCTGAGCTGGATTTGCATAAGGCCAGTGCTGGAATTTGGCTGCCAGAGGGGCAGGAGGAAGCAGGGGGCTATAGAATTCACTCTCTTGATCATGAATAGCACCAGGGTCTCCACGCTGAACTACTGCGATGGAGCCATGGTGTGCCTGGGCATGCTTCCAGCATGCTCTGTCGCAGAGGAAATTCCTCTCTTCAGTAGTTTTGTCTGAGCAAAGAGGACAGAGCTGGGGTCCTGATTATCTGGGTCTCTTGAGGAACCCATCTATATTTCATCTTGTTACAAGATTTTTGAAATTTTGTCTGTTATTTTTGCATAGCCTCTAATGGCATCAAATTTTGGGACACCCTTCTGCACTTTCTAAACCAGGACTAAGGCTGTACTCTGGCATCCATTCACTCCTAGGCCAAAATCACCTTCATACTTCTTGTTTGGTCTCGTTTATTGAATGTGAAGCTTAGAGAAGGCTCCTGCACCCTTAAATCAAAATCTGGTGTCTCATACTCTTGCAGTGATGTGCTGCTGCCCTTTGCTGCTCTCCTACCTCCTGAGCCACCTGTAGTTGTCCTGAGAAAAAGGTTTTGGGTTGTGAGAAGTGCTGTGGTGCTGTTGTGTGCTTAGGGTCCTGTGTCCCTGTAGCAGCGTGTGCTGGCCCTGAGAGTGGCTTATTGCTGGGCTGTACTTGAGTGCTTGTCTTTTCACACTCCTCTAACTCAGCCAGTGAGGTGCCACATGCTGGGACACAATGTCCCGAGAGGTCTGGTCAGTCACTAGGTGAGTGCCTGTGGAATGGGTGTTTGTCACCCACACTGAGGGGCTGGGACAAGGACAGTGTGGCCACAGGAGCAAGGGGACTTGGTCAGAGCACACCCAGCTGCAGTTCTGGTGTTTGTCATTAGACCTTGGTCCCTGCATGTAGGGGTTGGACTGGATGATCTGGGGTTGGGCTACTGATCCTTAAGGTCCCTTTCAACCCAAACTATTCTGTATGTCTGTGATTCTAAGCAGGGTGGGAAAACAAGAGTGTAGCATTACCCCTGGCCAGCTCCTGACTCAAGGTGGGGGGGGTTGTTTGGGCCACAGTCCATCAGTTTTATTTTGTGCCAGAGGAGGTTCAGGTTGAGCATCAGGAAGAATTTCTTCACTGGAAGGGTGGCCTGACATAGGAACAGGCTGCCCAAGACAATGGTGGAGTCCTCATCCTCGAGGTATTCAAGAAATGAATGGACTTGGCACTCAGTGCTCTGGTTTAGTTGACAGGTGATGATCGGTCAAAGGCTGGACTCGGTGATCTTGGAACACTTTTCCAACCCCAATGATTCTATAAATGTGAGACCATGAGACCATATTCAATGCTTCAGCCCATTTGCATGTGAAAAATGCAGGGAATACTTTGGTTTATACCAGGATTTAGGTGTCTGCAAGTTTTTTTTCTAGTCAGTGACTCTGTTTTTGATGGGATCTCAGGCTGCATCTGCAGTATCATTGTTGTTTGACAGTGCTGGAGCTGCCGGGCAGGGACTGAGAAGCACTTTCAATGACTCAGGATTTGAGAGTTATGAAAGGTGTTGAGTTTTGGAACCCTGATTCCACTCGGGAACCCTTAAAAATGAAATCTGAGCTCAGCTAAACCCTTTCCTGGTTAATGAGTACTCTGGGTACCTGAAGGCCAGTAAACCTTAATAACATATTCCAGAGCTTATGACTTCTTGTCTTTCCTTGTATCTCAGAGAAGCTGAACAACTTTGGGGCAGCAGCAATAGTTAGGTACGAAATCAAAAATGCTGCCTGTGAAACCTCTGTTCCTGCAATTACTGTCTCTTCAAGATACGTGTTTCTCAAGCAGAACTGGTAGGACCAAAACTTTCCTATTCCTTTTGGAATCTAGGATGGTTTTAGGGATATGTCTATTTGTGAAACCACTGCCCTTGTGCCATAGGTGGAATGCAATGGCATATTCCAGATGATGGAAGTGGGAACTACAAGTGCCCAGAGCAACTTTTACAGTTTATGCTCTTACATATTCAGGAATCTGATCTCTCTGTTTATAAGCTTTGCTAATGTGTTGAGAAAGGAAAACTCTGTGATGGAAAACTCCTTTTTCCTCCATATAGAGGTCACAACTTGAGCAGGACTTACCATCACTCTAAGATTAAATGCTGCTACCACTCTTCCAGGATAACTCTGTTTTCCACCCATGTGCAAACCATCTGTTTCTTGTGAATTCGTAGATATAAACCGTGGCGTTTGGGACAATTGATGTCTTTAAAAGATGTCTTGTTCTGTGCGTCTCAATGAGATTTAAAAAATCAATCAAAGCCTGAAAACTATATACTTTCCCCAACCCTAATGAATGCATGTCTCTAAGCGAAATTGCAGCTTGCATTATATTTTGAATTAATTGGCAAACAGTTACATAAAGAGATCATATTAAGGTCTCTGAAGAAGGAAGCTGGGTTAAGAATGAGCTTTCATCTCTAAATCTGCTTTTTCTGACTTTTTAAAAGCTTCATTTGTCAAGATGTAGTTGACTTCTGTTTTGTGTATAGATTTTCTGTCTTTGTTTTAATTTTAAACAAAACATGTCGAGGGAAAGCCAATATAACATCAAAGCATTAAAATAAAGAGCTTTAAGGGAAGGAAAAGAGAGATGTTAAGATTAGGTGAAGGAGGGAAGGCAAAGGTGTGGAGGAGATATAAATCAAGTAAATAAAGACATGGCACTGAACTGCTCTAATGAGACACAAGGCTAATTAAAGGAAAGGAACAGATTTAATTATTCTCAGATATTTTACAAGGCATGAGAATGAGGTTGTTGGAAATCTCAGTCCTGCTGCAACTCTGAATTCTTTTTCTTTTGCTTTTTTTTTTGAATATTCCCTTATGAAGGCACTGAAAGCCTCCCAGATTTCTGGCCTCATGAATCAGGTACTGTTTTCCTTCTGGCGACACTGTTCCAAGGTGAAGAATGTGCAATATTTCCCTGGCCCTGATTGCCACTTGATGTGGAAGGCAAGAATTTCCTCCTGATATCTGTTCTATCCCTGCCCTCTGTCAGTGTGAAGCCATTCCCCCTTGTCCTGTGTAACTCCGTGCCCTTGTCCCAAGTCCCTCTCCAGCTCCCTTGCAGGCCTCTTTCAGGTATTGAAATACCCTTTTCAGGTATTGAAAGGCTCCAATAAGGTTACCCCTGAGCCTTCACTTCTGCAGAAAGCCTGATGAAGAGAATCTTTACCTGCCTTACCTGAAAAGAAAACAATTTTTAAAGCTTCTATGTTGAAAATCAGGCACATTCCCAGCCAAGGCTGGGAGGCCACACAGGCCAGGTTAATGGCAAACCTTCTCTGGCCTTCCATGGTCCAGATCATTGTGGGCCTGGGTTGTTTTATCACCAAAATGCAAGAACTTTCTGAGAGGTTCAGCCTTCAGACTAGGTGCTTTCCTCCCCCCTCACACTCCTCCTTCCTCCTCCCTTCCTTTCCTTCCCCTCGTCCCACAAGGAAAACTCAGCTCAGCTCTGGGGCTGCCTCGGCACTGCGTGAGAATATTCCCAGCAAAACGAAAGAAAGGAAAAATCCTGAAAGCCATGCCTTTCCTTGTGGGTTGGCACCATTGCTCTGGCTTTCATCTGCAGGAGCAGCATGCCAATCTCACAAACAGATGTGACTCTAGAGCTTTGAGTCCCCAATGAAAGGGGCCTTACTCTCCAAACTGTGCTCTGAGAGCCACCAAACGTACCAGCCTTGAGACGCATGGTTTTCTCAGAGCTTTGCTCCAAGGTGCCTGGATTTGGGGTTTGCTTATTTATTTCCTTCTCCTTCCCTTTGCGCCCTGACATTATTTCCGCATTCAACATGTGATTTCTGTCTCAGAAGAATGTTAACAGAACATGTAAGTGCATGGTGGGGCTGTTCATCACTCTGAAAATCACTGTGTACATAATCCAGGGCTGGATGTCTGGATGGGATGAAACGTATTCCACATGCACTGGGAGCTCATGTGTATTGAAAATTTGTGTAACAGATAAAATTTGTGTTTTAATTTTCACAAAACCAGCCAGTCTTCATGCCATTTGAAATACGTGAAGCAGTTAAACAGTGCGCTCCACTGAATCAGAAAAAAAGGAGGCGCTTAGTTGGCAAAACCACTTAATCCAGACATCTACAAGGGAAATCATGTAAGTCCAATGATGCTTAGTGGCAATGAGCGCCACTTAATAGGGATTGTAGTTCTGCTTAACTGGGACACCTCCAGATGATTTAGGAGGCTTAGTGGAATGGGGTGAACAATTTGCAGGCTGTGTTCTTCTGAGCACATCCCTTTTTCTCAAAGGCAAAAAAGTTTCCCCAAATGGCCTGTGATATTTGGGGTGGCATTTGCTCCTCAAAATTTTGCAAAGGCTTCCTTAGGACTATTACTTGTATGGTCTGTGAGGGTGGTTGCCCAGGGAAGCTGTGGATGCCCCATCCCTGGAAGTGTTCCAGGCAAGGTTGGATGGAGCTTGGAGGAACCTGGTCTAGTGGGAAGTGTCCCTGCCTGTGTCAGGGGGTTTGAGATGGTCTTGAAGGTCCCTTTCAACCCAAACCATTCTGTTTTTCTATGTGAGAAATCCTCTTGCCTTTGAGGCTGAGTTGATGGCCGTCCACAGTGGATTAACCAAATTTTTGTGAGAGTAGCAGGATCTACTATGACCATCTATGCTGACACCTGGCTGCTACTAACCAGAGAATGTAATCCTGAAGTCTTTCCATCAGGCCCCTCAATGCTAGGTTGAAATAACTTTTCTTCTAGTAGAGGTCACGGAGAAGTCACTATCTTCCTTCCTCAGTGATGCCTTCCTGGTGCTCGAGCATTAAGTCAGAGATTAAATCCCTTCAGACCCAGGAGACTTGCACCAGGGTGAGAGAAGAGAGAGTTCTTAACCAATAGACCCCATTGAGAAGCAGTGATGTAGCCGAGCCATTGCCTTCAAGACAGGAACCATCTTGTTTAAAACATTCTGGAGAGGTTTTTTACTATCCTGGCTCAAAGAGCTGGACACACCTTGCTGTCCTGTGGCATTATTTCACCAGCTTTCACTAATATTGCTGTGGAGCTCCAAGGGCCTGGGAAGTCCTGCTCCCCAAAGCAAAAGGTGGATATATGGGAAGAAACTATTGCCTAAATAATTTGAGATTTGGAAAGACTGAACACACAACCAAACCCAAGTGGTATTATCCTCATTCTACATATGGAAAGCTGCACCTTGGAGGGATTAAACAGGCTCTTCAAGACTCAAAAACAGGAGCAGGACTCGAACTCTTGTGACTTTGCTGCCGAGTCCTGTCTTAACTGTGAGTCTGGTTTCCTCCAGAGAAAAGGAGTGCTCAAGGTAAGATTAGACTCAGAGACTGGGAACAAGCCTAATGCTGAGGCATAGGACAAGATGGTCTTGTGAATTTTTAATTGTTGGCTGTGTGGACATGTGTGTAAGGCAATAACCTGAGGAATTCTGTCCTACATCTTGGAAATGGCTGTAGCTTTGCAGCTCTTGGAATGAGTCTCAAGTGCAAAATCTGTTCTGCTGCACATTCGCCATCATGTTCCCTCTGGATAAAGCTTTGAGTCTGTGAACTTCGTGGCTGTTTTTCCAGGAATTTCTCCTTGGAACCAACTGATAGTATCCCCAGTATTTGTCTGGAAAGACAGATCTCTTCTGGGAAAGACTAAGATGGTGCAAGTTGATTACGAATTGATAGTTGTCTGTTCCCTCATTATACAAATTCAATGTTCTGTGATTTTTCTATCAGATAAAAAATTTAAAAAATCAACATATAGCCAGTCCCTTCCAAAATATGTAACTTTGAACCTTTAGCAGCCTGAACATAAAAAATTCCTCTCTCTTTTACCTGGTTCAAAAGTTGGTTTCTCCTTAGAACTACCAAGTGTGAGTTTAATTCCAGGAAACAAAAGCTGTGTAAACATCTTTTGAAAAAATACATGGAGTGGGAACAAATGTAGAGTTTTCTGTTCTCCTGAGGAAAGGCAGGACAGGGAAGAAAAGCTTCAGTTAAAGGTATTTCATGTTTTTCTTGTGAATTTGATCTAGATTCCCATTATATAATATTTCCTCCTCTTCTTTTATTCATCTCAGTCTTGAAATGTTTTTTGAAGTCTGTCCAGTGAGAGGCAAAGTCCATATTTCTAGAGAAGGATTTTTACTTTGACTGCTGTGTCTTAAGGGCTCTGCTGCTGAAATAGAAGGAAAAGTCTAATTTTGTGCATTGCAATCTGTAAATTCTTTCTCTGTAGTCAGCTGCCTTCAGAGCTGGCATGTACAGAATGGATGTCTGGTGGTTTCTGTGGTTTTACTTTGCCCCTTGAAGCAAGTCAGAAACTGGACCTGGTTATCAGATCCTTTAAAAATACGTCCAGTTGTGAAATGTGGGGTAGATATTACTTTGATAATTTAGGAGTTGGTGTGTTGGAAGTCAACTACAAAAAAGGAAACATATTTTTTTTAAAAGAAACAGATTTTTTCCAGTCTCTGTATAAACTATTAACTGTGTGTTATTTTATCTATGACACAGCAAATATCCAGGGTTAGACCAGAATAATAAATCAATAACAATTAATAGCATAGCAGATTGGTTGTTTGTCTGGGAGGAAACCTGAACTGGATTTGGAGGCACCTCATGGGACTGTAGCCATTGCATTAGGGCTGCCTGATTCACAGATTCACAGAATATTATGAGTTGGAAGGGACCCACAAGGATCATCTAGTCCAACTCACCATCTAACACCCATACAGATCCGAAAGCACATCCCAGAGTGGTAAACACAAACCTAGTTCCCTCACTGTGTAGCAGGCCACTCCGAGCCAGAAGGGTCCCGGGATCATCCAGCCCTACACACCCCAGCTAGACCATGTCACTGAGCTCCTCATCGAGTGTTCTCTTAAACACCTCCAGGGACGGTGACTCCACCACCTCCCTGGTCAGTCCATTCCAATGTGCAATCAGCCTTTTTGTTCACAGATTCACAGGTTATTCCAAGTTGGAAGGGACCCACAACGATCATCTAGTCCAATTCCCAAGCGACTCCCACGCAGGGATCGGTCCCCCAAGCCTGGAGCCATGGGCACCACCCTCTGTCTCCCGTTATCTAGACCATGTCACTGAGTTCCTCATCCAATCTTTTCTTAAACACTTCCAGGGATGGCGACTCCACCACCTCCCTGGGTAGACCATTTGTCATGGGGAGAGCCCTTTTGTTCTATTGTAAACCTTTTCTCCTTTTTACTGGAACAGAAAACAGGTATCTCTTCTTATGTCCCCTTCCCTCCCCTGAAAGGAATGTGGCATGGGGAGGGGTTTTCTCCTTTCTACCTGACAAACAATGAAGGATCCTGTGTCTTATCTTCCCTCCCCAGCAAGGCATGTGGCCAGGGGAGGAGTTTTTCTCTTTTCTACTGGACAAACAATGGAGGATTCTTTTTTTATCTTCCCTTCCCAGCAAGGCATGTGACATGGGGAGGGGCCTCAGGGCCAGGGCAGGCTGAGTGACTGCCAATGGCATATGAAGACACGCCGACAAATCATGTGACGTGGGAGGGGCCCAAGACCCTATAAATACAGCTGCTGGGACTCAGTAGGGGAGGTTTGTGGACGTTCTGGACTGAGGACACCTCATTTTCACCTCTGATCTCTACCACTGCCATTTTGCCCAGGACCACATGGACCTTTGACTCCTCATCTCAGCGCAGCTTTTCCCCTGCTGACCGCTAGATCTCCCTGCAGTCCCTTGGACATTTCAGGAAAGGATCACTGGCTGTTACTCCACTGGTTTGCCTACCCTGAACCCTGTTCCCCTGCCCCTGGAATCCTGGAGGTGTCCTGGGTTTTCCTTGAACTAGGCACCTCCTTTGTGCTTGTTTATTTTCCGCTTGTCTACAGTTGTCATTGTTCCTTTTTTTTTGATAGTGTTACTGTTGTTGTTCAAACATATATATATACATATATTTGTTATATTAATTTTTTCCTTTCTCCCAGTAAAGTTCTTATTTCTCTCCATATATATATTATTCAAGTATTTCTAAATTTAATTCATACTTCATCTTAATTGACCCAGGACACCATTCCATTGAGGGAGCACTCTCTCTGTGAAAAAGCTCTCCCTAACATCAAGTCTAAACCTCCCCTGGCACAGCTTAAGGCCATGTCCTCTTGTTCTGGTGCTGGCAGCCTAAGAAAAGAGATTTACAGCCTGACTGGATGAATCTGAGCAAAGTTGCTCAACATCTACAATGTGAGTCAACACACTCTGGTGGGATTCTTGGGTTTGTCCTGTGCAGGGCCAGAAATTGGACTTGATGATCCTTGCGGGTCCCTTCCAACTCAGGGTATTTATTCTATGATGACTACATAGTTCAGCTGGTAGTAACAGCAAAATTCCTATGGACTTCAAGGGGCAGAAATATTCTGTAAAACAGTGGACAACTGGTAAGATCCCGATGGTAAATGTGGTGCACAGAAGGGAGGTGTATATGGGTGGCTTGATTTTCGTCTGAAAGCTGCAGATTTTCTTCCCCTTCATTGGAATTAGTTGTGATTTCCACAAAGAAGGGAGAGACAGATGTGTGAGGCTCCATACATTTGTTTGGGTCCATGTACAAAACCAGTGAAAACTTTGTCTGACTCCTAGTCCACATCATATCGTGTAATGTGCAACTGGCATTTGGTTTGATAATGAAAACACTGGTTTATGCCACGATGATCCCAATCCCAGAGTTGACTGCGTGGTCATTTAACAAACCTTTCACCAAAAGATCTCTGTGATAAAACTGTCCCTTTTCTCTCTCTTTTGCTGTTGCATTAATATGCTGATGAGACAAACTGAGCAGTCAAAATGTGAACTTTAAATAACTTAAAATTTGGTGTGTTTGAAATAAAAAGGCCTCCCAGTTAGTCTGGAGAATTTTGGGGGGTTGTTTTTTTGTTGGGTATTTTTTCCTCCCCCTGTCATTTCTGTCCTGTTAATTTGAGCAGAAACTGTAATTAGATGTAAGTGGTCTTGTTCCCACAGAAATGAATGGCAGCATCTGGAGGGAGACAACCGTTCCAAATGCTCTTGGCTACCAGCTCTCTACAAGTTACCAGTATGGAGCAAGGGCCGGAATCCAGACTTCTGTCGGCCTAATTTTATATCTCTGGAAGCACAACACTAAATCCAATATTCAGATGCCTTGCTGTGATGGGTGTAGGACAGAGTACATTCCAGACTTTTATGTTGCCTGCACCTCCTGGGAGGCCAATCCCCGCTGTGTCCCCGAGTGGGATTGGATGCGTTTCTCTGAATGACCAGGAATAGGGAAGGAGGGACGCTGGGCAGAGGGGTGGGTTTGGGTTTTTCCACCCTTTTCCATTTCATTATCTGATTTGACAGTAACTGGGCTCTGCTTCCCCAGACAGGAGCAGGACTGTGTTTGTAAACAGTAATTGAGTTAAAAGTTGGAAGAGATCAGAGCTGAGGTCGTTTCTTCCTTTGCTTTCCCTGCAGAAGGGCTGCTCCTTTCGGAGGTGCCTCAGGAGTCTGCCTTGGAGTGCTGGGGCTCCCCAAGGTCACACAGCTCCTTATCATCACCAAAATACGCCTTCAATGAGCATTTATCATAATCAGCACCAGGATGCTGCATTTTTATCAAACTTTCTGTCCCCTAAAGGAGATTCAGACTTGAAGCTGACGGTGTTCTTTGGGAGTAAATATTTCCATTCAGCCTTCCCAGTTAATTGAAATGGGGTGGATCCTTTTCCTTTCTTCAGCTTTTCAGACTTATCTTTCTTGTTATGTTCAGGAGGACCTTGCAATCTTTCAGAAGCATTTTCACCTCTGGCCAACCACTGCATGCAGCCAACTCTGTCTTGTCTACATGGCATTGCAGCATCACTTCTGTGATACTCTGTGTGATGCAGTGCCGGACAAACATCTTGGCACTTCCCAGTGCCATTTATTAAACTTTTGTTAAACTTTTCCACCATGCAAAGCCAATACTCCTCTTTTACCTTGTTATCCTCTTAATCATAAAATCTTCTCTCTGCTTGCTGCTGCTCTCCAGGGCTGTGTCTTGTTTCTTCAAATTATGCAAAGGGAGGGAGAAAGAACTTAGACTAAAATTTTTTACTGCTGGCTGAAAGATTTGCAGGAACAGTTTCCGTGATTCTAATGGGGCTTGTGTCTCTAAACCCTTTCAAAACTCCCAAATCTCTGACTTCTGTTGTTGTGGAGGCATCAATGATGGCCCAATAAATGAGGGGAATAGAGATTTACAGCTGAAGGGTTGTCTCAAACTTACTGTTGCGTATAAAAGCAAATACAGTGTTTCTTCCCCAAAGCCAGGGTGCTTACCCTGAGTGCAGAATGAAAATCTGAGCATTTACAAGCAAATCTGTTATTCAGTGTGGGAATTAAATCAAATTATTCATCCTTTAAGAAATTTAGGAATGTCAGACTTTTCCTCCCTTGATAATTTCAATAATTCGTTGGTAAAGTAACTTCAAACTTGTGACAGGTCTGAGGTTCAGAGACACGTTTTATTTGTACTTTTGACAATGTGGGCTGTTTACAGAAAATTATTATTATTTTGGCCTCACAAGTATTATGTGGACAGAAAGTCACAGTGCTGGATTTAAACTAATGTTACTGTTGCAAAATATTTTTACTCCTGGCTTTGCAAACACTAAGAAATCTTCATTTGCTGTTAAAAGTTGTCCTTTCTTGTCTGTGCCAAGGGCATGCAGGTATTTGTCAGTTCACAGTATCACAGTATTAGGAAGGTTGGAAGAGATGTTGGAGATCACCAGCCTGTAACCCAACACCAACCCATTGTCTAAACCATGGCACTAAATCCTCATCCAGCCTACTCTTAAACACCTCCAGGGATGGCAACTCCACCACCTCCCTCACAGACCTCTGAATTTTTTGTAAATGTTTGGTTTTATGACTTTGTCTTCTGGTTGTTCACTAGGACAAGTGGCCTTCCCAGAGGTGCCTGACTGGCCTTTCTTCACTCACACTCAGCATTCGCATTCTTTATCTACTATGATTTGGATTTTATTATGCTCACTATATTTAGCTGTTCTTATGTTTTCCATCTTAATGATCCATCAGGATCCATGATCACAGACAGGAGGAAGAGTAGTAAGTTATTTAATGTATTTGTTTTTAGGAGACTAAGAGTGTTCTTCTGAAAGTGTTCCATTGCACAAGTGTCACTGGGGATGTGAGACACCTGAATTATTACCTTTGGTTAGTGTGAGCTAGACAAGCTTACATAAACCCTGTTCTGTCTCTTGTTATTTCTTCTGGGATCATGTTCTGGTGGAGGCTGGTTGCAATGGGAAGGAGAAGATGTTCGGAGAAGATAATGTGGACTACAAGACCAAAGAGATGGTCTAAATTAATCTTAATTACTGATTTAATGATATGGTGTGAATTTCTCTATGAATGGGTTTCTCTTCATGCTCTTCATAACCTCTAAAGAGGCTTGAAGAGAGTTGTAGAGGGACATTCAATGATTCATTACTAGGGTAGAAATCTAGTTGTCTGTCTCTCCAAGCATTTGCCTGGGAATAAGTCGTCCCAGGGATCCCCTGTGCAATTGGTGTGGAGGACAGCAGGTGTAAGAACCCCAGCCAGCTGTGCTGTCAGAGCAGGTGCACTGCCAGAGGCCAGAAATGTAGAAATCCATGTGGAAATCCAGATGTTCCTGCAGCAGGGGAGGCTCCAGTGAAGCCATGCACAAGGAAAGCAGAAGGTGACCTGAAGCTCTTTGACCCTGTGCCTGGACTCAGTCGTACCAAACCACCTGCTCAGCATGTGGGGGAGAGGAAGAGTGTGGGGAACACCCAAACCATCATCTCCTCTGGGGGTTCACAAGGGAAGCGATCTGAAATCACTTCTGCAAATAACTTGCCTCTATCCAAGAACTTCCTGGGATACCACAGGTGACATCTCTAGCTGCTGTTAGTGTTGTCTTTGCTTTCAGTCCTATGTCTAGATTAAATATTAATGACTTGAGATAAATAGAGTTCTGGTGATTTCCTATGTGGGGTTGTGAGACCTGCCCAGGCCAGGACATCTCTTAGTCCTGTTTGACTGTCCCCTTGTGTGGTGACTGTGACACAGCAAGAACGAGGGAGGCAGGAGAGCATCAGGAGGCAGAAATATCTCCAGTCATTCTCAGCTGTACTCCCTGCAAAATCCTTCTCCTTGGTATGTAGCAGAGCTGGGTAGTAGATAAGGTGCTGCTGGTAACTGAAGAATTGAAGAGACCTCCTGGGTCACAGCATTAGGTCACCTCCTGACCTGTACAGTGATGAAATGCCAGTCATAAACAGATCAAGGTCCATTTTCATCCTGGCTGGGGTTTGTTTTCTTGGGTAGAAAGGGAGAGCTGTCCCACTAGTCCCCTTACCCAGGCAACTCCCTGCCCTCTCTGATCTTCCACTTTGAAGCCTTCCTCTAATTTTCACTCTAAATAAGATCAAGGTTCTCTTATGCTCGTGTGCATTGCTGTCCTTTAGCATCAGTGGTTTCTCCCTCTAGGCATTAAATCTCCAGATTTATTTGCAGCAGATCTATCCCCTCCCAGCCTTGTTTTTTTAAGGCTGGAGAATTACTGTTTATGTGCTGTCTTGCCCCATCAATCCCTGCGACAAAGCACGATCCCACTTCTCAAAGAGCTATTGGATATCTGAAGCTGCCTTAATAAGGAGTCACTTAGCTTTTCTCTCCACCAGCTCCTGCATTATTCCCCGAACAAAGCCACTTTGGTCTGTGGAGAGCCCGGAGTTCGGCTCAATGTCAGAGTGACATCCAGTGGAAGAGCGGTGGAGCATCTCTGTAACACACCCACCTGGCAACATCTCGCCTGCCGTTGCCTTAAATTTATTTGCTTCTTGCTCCACTGAGCAGGGCAAAAACTTGCCAAAGTCAACATGTGAGGAGTGGGATGGCTTTCGTTGTGAGACCTGTCAATGCACTTCAGCTCCCTTACAACAACAGGGTGACTCCTTTGACGTCTGGGACCTGCACCTGTCCTCCTTCTGAAAGCAATGCATCCTCGATCTGCTCCCAGGGAATCAGCAGAGTTAATCTACTGGGAACACTGGGGTCTCGGGGCCAGCTGCTCAGCTTTTCTCCGTGTCAGAGCTGCATTGATTCAGAGCAGCTCGGACGGTACACACTGGCTGCTCGCACCAGATAAACCTCCTTTTTTGAGTTATTTTCTGCGAGGAGAATAGTGATTAAGGCTGATCTGGGAACAGAAATAAATGGATTATCATAATAAGTAATAACTGGGAGAGGAGAGGTCCCTATAGTTTGGCCATTTAAGGTTTGGCTTCAAATAAAGGGGTGGGGGCAAACGAGATGCTCTGGGCTTTCTTTGCTCATATTAAATATGTGGTGGGCAAAATAAATCTTTCTTTCCTGCTTCCATGAGCCACCAGTATCACAGCCTGGGACTCATCCCCTTCCCTTCCTTTCCCTTCCCTTTCTCACAGGGTAATCTCACCAGGACATTTCACCCAAGGGTTGTAATGACTCCTGATGGGGGGGCAGGCAGCAGTTGCTGTTTCAATCCCATTGCAAACAGAAGGAGAAATTTCTGTTATTGACCTATTTATTGTGATGAGTTTTTATCATCATTCTGATTCTCCGAAGTAGGTGTTGTGGATCCCGGAGAACTTGCAGGATACTGGGAGAACCTTTGACAAGGAAGATTTTTCCTGTCTCCAAATGTCTTAGAGGCAAAGGAGAGAAAAGCTTAATTCACTTGAAGAAGCACCAAGCATTTAAGGTAATTTGAAATCCTTTATCTGTCAGTGTTCTTGACAGCAATCACGCACAATAGAAAATAAATAAATAAATTAAAATCCTGTAGCCATGGAAGCACACTTTAGATCAGATTTCTATTTGCATGCTTCATACATATACATAAAACATATTTCATGTACCAAGTTAAATAATGCACAATGCTTAAACTATTCTTACTTTTTATCCTTTGGTTATTGTAATTACAAGTAATTTTGTGAAGGATTTTCTATTTTTAAGAAATCACACTTTTGTACTTGATCCAGCTAACAGGATTTTCTTACATTACTTCATAAAGAGACCATCTTTAAACTTCTAATGTTATTTCTTATTCATTAGTACATATGCCTGTAGGGTATGTTCATAAATGGGTTAAAGTTACAAAGTTATGCTTATAAAAGCTCATGGTAATTTGGAGTATCAGGAGGATTTATTAATTTTGAAATCTTAAAAGAGCAAAAGCTAAAATGAGATTGGATTAAGTATATTCTTGCATGCAGTTATTCTAAACACCCTTAAGGACCGCAGACTAACTTACAGAGGACATTATGCAAATATGAATATATCTCTAAGTGCCTCATAGGCTTGCTGATGTAATATTTTACATGGTTAGTTAAGTACATCAAGTAAAAGGTTTGACCTTGATATACTGTAAAAGGTACTTATCCCACAACACCCAATTGTTTTCGGTGCCATTGTGAAATACATCACTCAAACGTGCAAACAATTTTGTGCATAAATCTCATTAAATGAAGCTCCAGCAGCCAGGCAGCTGTCCACAATACCCCATCTCTTTTAGGAGACCAAAGAGCTGCTTTAGAATTTATCCTTATCAAAATGCTGTTCATATTTATCGACAGCACCAGGCTGTACTTATGTAGTGAGAAGACAGTTTCTTAGGAGGACAAATAGAGTTTCCAGGCTTTGTTGCTGGCACCTGTTCCCATTACACAGTCCAATTTTATTTTTTGAGGAGACATAGAAGGTGGAAGACTACAATGCCCTACAGTCAAACAATGTTTTGGAGAAGGAAAACAAGCTCCAGGTTTGACTTCAGCTTGAAATTTCTGCAGATTCTTGGCTTTACTTGTCTCTTTCATTATGCAGAAATAAGCTTGACTATAGGGACTTAAATGTTACTTTTTCCTGTGTCTTCACTCCATCTATATATGTGTGTGCATGTTTATATATATTCCATTGAGGTGGTAATGAAATAGAATAGAGAAGTGGATTGCTAAATATTGTGTGTTATCTTTTCTGAGTGTGTATCTGAAGGGAAGATTGGCTGATGTGGCACCTGCAGATTACTTTAGGGTAAATCCTTGTTTGTTCTGTTTAGCATTTCTGTGGTTATCACTAACTGAACTGGAGGGACAGACTCTGTAGATGGATGGGGTAGGTGTGGATTCCTCACATTAATCAGATGGAAAAACCAGATACCCACTCTTGCACACCAAGACATCAGCCCCCTTCTAAAGCCTGTCTCATATCAAGAAGTTCCTGTGGGGCTCAAGCAGCAAAGTGCATTATCTCTCTCAAGTCCCTCCAAAGTGACCAAAGTGCTCAAAAAAAATATGTATAGTATGTTATGCTGGACTGTGAATACCCAGTTGGGATTCACCTTTCTCATAGGTTGGTTTGGCAGTGATCAAATAATTGGGGTTGTAACAATTAAAAGGAATTAAAGAGTGCAGTTTCATTGGGGTGATGATGGTGTGCAATATCTCCAAGCAGTGTTCTTCCATTAGGTCCTTTGTAGGAGAATGATTAATTAAGTGTAAAATGTTACTGAGAATATTCCATTTGTACTTGCTACCTGAGAAAAACCTGATCTACTGGATGTGGCACAGAACGAAATTTTAAAACAGTACATCCCTATTGAGTAAGAGCTACTTCTGTGCCTCCCTGCCATGTTGTGGTCCGGTTCAGTGGAAAAAATCTGTGGAAAACCAATGGTTGCCATATCAGATGGATGTCTCTCAGCTCTTCTGTATTGTAGGAAGTTACTTTGCGAACTGAGATTGGGTTTTTTTGTGGTGAAACATTAACTCTCAGATCCATTTGGTTTGGGGCTCACCTGTTTTGAAGGATGTGTCTCGTAAGAGAAGAGGTTGGAAGCAAGATGAGGTTTGAGAAATTATGTTCCACGCTGAGCCTTATCTGTAAGGAGGCCTGTAATGGGTATGTGTCACCAAATAAATCACCCTTGTTTGGTTGGCGTTTAAAGTGAATCCATTTCCCTGCTCTAAAGGCACAGCAAGTGTGTGTCTTAGTGAGTCCTCAGTGAGAATAAATGGAATAGGATAGTCAGGTATAAATACCCTTCTTTGCCTCTCTCCCTTCTTCAAACCAGTATTTCCATGTTCACACAAGTAATTCTGGATATTCATCTGCTGGCCATATCCAACCAGAGTAAGCCGTGCTACAGAATAACCAAAGAAATCATGTTTTGGGGAGGTTACTGCTTTCTTCTGCTTAGAAAATATAATTGCTACAAAGGCTGATTTTACTAAACACAGGAGTTACCACTGGGAGCTGTGAGGATGTGTTGCCTCTGAACAGGAGGCTCCATCTCTGCAGGAGTGGATGTTAATAAGGAAAGGGACTGATCTTTAATGAAGTCTGGCACTTGAGGAAACGCACCACACACGTGGTAATTTAGGACCTGATCCACACAAGTGAGGTGTTTGGGTAAGCAGTTGGGTGCCTCATGAATTTACAAACACAATTAAACAGATTAGGTTACGTTTGGAACCAACTGGAAATATTTGTTGGTTCCTTCTGGCATCTGACTGCAACTTGGGTCTCAGAGAAACCCTCCTGAACGTGTCTTAATTCTGCATGGTGTTTGAAGGAATTGCTCCTCTTAAGACGAGTTAATTAAGTAGATTCTTAGCCATGCCTTTTTTTTTTTAATCCCAATGCACTGCTGTATATGAGCACACTACATTTATCCTTTTTATCTACTCAAACCTCATAAACAACAACAAAAGAGTCATTATTAATACATCCACAACACACACACACACACATTAAACCTGTATAGAGGCACATGCAGTGCAGAACATATGCCCATAAAGCTGCAAGTGGTATTCCTCCATCCAAATGTGACTCATTTTAAATTCAGATGGGGTGGGGGAAGTATCCCTGGAAAGATAACTTATCTCTCTACTGAAGATGGCTTTGCTTTTCTTTATTTTTTCCCCCACAGTGCTCAGAGTGTGTGTGCACATGAGCTGCAAAAATCCAACCAAAGCAAAACGTAGATTTCTGACCATGAGAATAAGCACAGCAACAGTTCTTTAGGGTCCTGCAGATTTGTATTGAGGGTTTCCATGTGCATTCACTTTCCAGATGATTGGAGAGGGAAAGATCTCGGTTTTGAACTGAAGTGGAAAAACGCAGAGGGGAAGAATGAGATTCTCTCAGTACAAGAAAAACATTGAGGGGCTGGAGCGTGTCCAGAGAAGGGAATGGTGCTGGAGAAAGGGAGAAAGATCTGGAGCACCAGGAACAGCTGAGGGAGCTGGGGGGTGTGTTGGGGAGTAGGGGTGGAGGAGGATCAGCCTGGAGAAAAGGAGGAGCCAGGTGGGGACTGGGCTCTGCTCCCAGGGAACAACGGACAGGACGAGAGGAAATGGCCTCAAGCTGTGCCAGAGGAGTTTTACACTGGATAAGAAGGAAATATTCTTCACTGACAGGGTTGTCATGCACAGGAACAGGCTGCCCAGGGATGGATGGATGGATGGATGGATGGATGGATGGATGGATGGATGGATGGATGGATGGATGGATGGATGGATGGAGTCCCCATCCCTTGAAGTGTTCATAAAACCTGTGGATGTGGCACCTGGGGACACGGGTCAGTGGTGGCCTTGGCAGTGCTGGGGGAAAGGTTGGGCTCGATGATCTTGGAGGTCTTTTCCAACCCTAATGATTCTACAATTCTACCTGTGTCAGAGAGACATTTAGCTCAGAACTGTTTCTTCTTGTCTTACCATGATCTGTCAATGTAAGAATCACTCTCCCTCTTTTTTCCTAAGCCCTCTTTGAGTACTGGAAGGTCACAATGAAATAGGGCTCACCTCTGGCACTACATAAATTACTTAACATGACATGATCCTGATTGCAGCTGGGCTTTCTTGCTGCTGCTGAAATGCAGATATGACATGTTTTTCAAATTAGTGTGGCAAATATTTAGCACAAATTAGAAGAACACTTAATTTTTTCCTGGAAATGAAGTTTTTATGTCTTGGGACATATGTAAACTACTAAAAGTGCAAAAAAATTAAAGGAAGAACTATGACCCACCTCCACCTCCCCCAAACCAATCACTTTTCAGGAGAGCCAAATCCACTGCCACTTTTATTCACCTTGATGCTGTGACATTGTGTCTCTGCCTCAGCCTGATCTGCATTGACTTCCACCTCTTGAGACTCAGTGCTTCAAAATCTTTAGGGAATAATCACTGGGAATATATTAATGATTAGGTCTTGTGGAAGGAAGGGGTCTGTAATAGTCTTATAGGGTCTTTAATGCTGATAGATCAGCTCATGACTGTGATTCCAAGGAAATCAATGATAAATTTTTCTGATGATCAGCATGGAGGGCAGGGAGTGTCTGTGCTGATAGCTAAAACCTGGGAAAAACTGGTTTGGTCATAAAGTTATTTCAAAAAATTTCAATATTCTAACAACAACAAAAAATTCTCTTCAGGTGGAATTAAAGATCTTTGAGCTGTAACCAACATATCTCAATGTGGTGTGATGGTTTTCTTTTTTTTTTAATTCATATAATTTAATTATTTTATAAAATTTAAATACGTTTTGCAATGAAAGCATTGATTTCAAACCACAATATTTAGTTTACAAAGCATTTCTTTTTTTCATCAAAGCACTTTGAGTTGCTTTAACTTGCTGTGCAGTTTGGTTGACCACATTTTCTCTTCTTTCATGAGAGGTGTGCTGTGCACAAATCTCCTCTGCTTCTGCTCGTTTTCCTCTGAGGTCAATGTCTGCAATTGTCCCTCATGTTTCTGTCTCTCTTCCTCATTTTCCAGTCTCAGATCCTCTTTAGACTGCGTCCAGGTTAATAAACCTTAATAAGCTAATACAGATCTATGTCTCCTGGACCAAACCTGCCTTACGTTTGTGCTTGGATGCATCTATACCAGCCTATATAAACATGCACTTTTATTTTTCCTGAATCTGCCTCAAAATCCTGCTGTTGGGAGCTTTCCTGGTGGGTTCTGCTACACCAGGCAATCTGTTGTGTGCAGGAGTAGCGTTGTGCCTCTTTTTTTGGATAAGAGTAAGAGAAAAAAACCTGGTGCTTGCACAACAGCTCATCTCTGACGTGGGTGAGCTCTGCAAACGTGCTGGTGGGTGCAGGACATCACGAGCTGGGCCAAAGAATTGGCAGGTGTAGGAGTGATATGAAGGTGCAGCTGAAATTTAATTTCCTCCAGAAATTCTCTGCAAGCTGTGCAAACTTCCCTTAGCTAAATAAATACACCTAAAGACAAAGATTTCCCATTTTCCTAGAAACACTCGTGGTAACAACTGCCTGTGCTTTCTCTCCTGGAGCCTTAACAAACACTCTGCACATTTGCATTTTCTCTAATAGTCTCAGCAGTAAACTTCCTTCCAAAAAAGAGGGGGAAAAAAGGAAATCTCGTGTTCCCTGAATGCAGAAAGAAATTACACATTCTGTCTCTGTCTCTCGTACATACAGATACACAATTTAGTACTTTACATCTTCAAAGCGCTGCTCAAATAGGGACTAAATTGTGTTTGTAAACTCTCGCTTTGGGAGACAAGTTCAAATGGGGCTTAAGTCCCAAATGGAATGTTGATGGTCTCAGTCAAGTTCCTAGTGGACATTTGCCACAAAAGCACAGCATTGTTTGCTTGTGTTGATAACAATTAGCGTTATTACTCTGTGATACAGCACAGCCCCCTTCAGAGACGTATTGTGTGATGCAGTGGGTGTACACAGAATAAAAGACCGGCCCTGCCTCAAGATGTGAACAGAGAAAAAAAAATACATATAAAAAAAGAGGAGAAATTATCTTTTCTTCTTTCTGTTTTGCAGAGGAGAAACCAGGGGCTGCAGCCCACAAATACAGTTAAACTGATGGTTACTCCTGCCCCAGTTTATCATTTGTTTCGCTGAATTCAAGGTAAAATTATGAAAGTGATGTGACCATGGTCACAGAGGGAGTCTATGTCAAAGCCAGGAAGAGAACCTAGTGCTCATGAGCCTTCAGCAATTGTGTTAACTGGAAGGTTATCCTTCCTCTCCAAATGGAGTTTAATGAATATAACACACTTCAATAGGTGTATTCATGAGAAGTTACCCATTATGGATGTAATGCATGAGTTTTTCTCTCTTGGAAATAGGTTCCTCTTACTGGCCATTTCCTGGTCAGGTTTTGATGAGTCCCTTTCAGGCACAGTTCCCATTGAAACAGGTTTGCCTGAATGAGGACTTAAGGAACAACAGAATAAAGACCTCTATAATTGCTTTATAATGATCAAATGGTTCCCATGAGCAAGGCAGTTCAGAAAGACGTGCTTTCACTTAGCAACATCCGTGCTGCCAGAAAGAAATGGCCACATCTACTGCAGGCAGAACTTGGTTCAGTGTTGTTGGGGCTGTGATTGTAGCAGAGATTGGACAGAATCAGGGCAGGAGAGGGGTAGATCCTGTACAAACACTGTCAGTCTGAATCCATGTGCCTTGGGGTTCTTGTTCTATTCTCCTGTGTGGTGAGGATATGCCCATTTGAAATAGTTTCTTTACTTTGCCTTTTTTTCCCCCCACTCCATTTGGTCTGCTTTAGAAATTATGTTTGGGTACAGGTGCCGTGATGTGGTTTAAAGTGTTTCTTCAGAAGGATTGGTCTGGAGAAAACACAAACCTCATTTCGAGGCGAGATGCCAACTGTTCCTACAGGAGTGACCAGTTCCTCGGGTCCCATAGGTTTAGTCAAAAAACTCCTCCATTTTATTTCCCCAGTCTACCAGGATTCTGTTCCATTATTAATTGATTTCTATATCTATCTAAGGAAAAGGACAAGGATTGCATGGAACTTTCTAACAACGAAAAGGGAGAAGCAGGATAAAGTAATGACTAAAACCCCACCTCAGAAAGCCTCACCCTTTGGATCAGTGGCAGCTGGATCTGGTCCTAGGAGCACTATGGGATGGGAATGGAAGGCAGGAGATGGCGAGTGATGATGGCCTGTTACAAAGCAGCAAAAGGCCACATGAACTGAGCTCTCTTCTTGGGGTTTCCAAGAGCATCCCTTTGTTGTGCGTTCATCTTCCCTGAGATTTTTGAGGCTGTTTGTTGGAAGGGTGGAGGTTTCTCCGGCTCATTTTGGAATGCTCAGCCCCACTTCGGGCACGCAGGCCTGAGGTCATTGACACTCATTAAAAGCATGCACACTGGAGATGGAAATGGCAATGCTCAAAGTCAAGCCATCTTGGGAGATTTCCCTTGAAATTCTGTCTGTTAAACAGTGGTGTTGAGCCTCTTGAAAATGGGTAGCTCATAAATATCAGCTCTGCATTGTCAGCTGTAAAGGGAGAGGAGCGTTTTGTTCCTCAGGGCCTTATTCTAATCTCAGATGCACAGTGTGCATTACCATATAGCTTAAAAAAGCAGATATTTCCGAGATGATATGTGGGATTCTGTGCAAACCTCTCAAAGAAACCGATATCCTTCGGGAGTTTTTCATGCACTCCAACATTCCCAGAGATGACGTGGGCCCCTGATAGAGCATTTTTAGTTAAGGGGTAAAAGAGGAGGTGGGGAAGTCAAAGAGAAGTGAAGGTGAAGAGGAAGAAAGCGCCAAAATTGGAGCTGAAACTTGTGAGCAGCCTTTCACTTCTGAGAGAGATATGTGATAGGTTGTCTGCCTTGTGATAATATAGTAAGATACCACTGGAATATAAGACTAGAGAGTGTACTGAGTCTTAGAGTGGTACTGAGAACACATTTTAAGGGAAGTGAACACATTTTAAGTGGCAGTGGGTTTTGTTTGCTTCTTTTTTGGGGGTTGTTATTTGTTGATGTTCATATTGGTAGCCTTAGCTGGCAACATGAACAGGTCATTTGGACCGTTGAAACCAGAACTAATTGGTGTCAACAACTGACTGGTGCCTGACCTCAGTCTAACTGCTGGAAAGCAGCTGCCAGCACCGCGATATCATCCTGACAGCAGGAGGTGGTGAGCAATCACAGAAAGATGGGGCCAGAAGGAACTATGGGAGATCAGATAATCAGTGGACAGACATCTTTTCTGTCCCTACAGTCGTCATGTGAAGAATCCCTACAGATGTCCCTCATGCCTTTGGAAGTTCGAGGAGTTGGGGTTTCAAAGTGGTGGTGAGCAATGACTCCTCATAGTGCCGTGCTGCAAAGTGGGTCTGGGCAGCTTTGGGGTGCAGTGATGTTTGGCAGCCTGGTCAGCAGTCCTTGCTAACTTTTCTCCAGAAAGTGCAGAGTAGGACTGCCAAGCAGCCCTTGTGCTGGCACAGGTCTGGCTGGCAGCCCTGGGATTCTGTTCTGCCAGGGGAGCTGCACTCCAGCTGGGTGAGAGCCAAATGGCTGCCTGTGGAAGCTGGAACAGAAAATCAAAGAATCACAGAATGGTTTGGGTTGGAAGGGACCTTAAAGTCCAATCCCCTGCCATGGGCAGGGACATCTTCCACAAGACCAGGTTACTCCAAGCCCTGTCCAACTTGGCCTTGAACTCTTCCAGGGATGGGGCAGCCGCAGCTTCTCTGGGCAACCTGTGCCAGGGCCTCACCACCCTCCCAGCCAGGAATTTCTATGTAATTTCTTCTCTAACCATTCTCTCTGTCAATGTAAAGCCATTCCTCCTTGTCACTTCATGCCCTTGTCAAAAGTTCCTTTACTGTGTAGCAGCAGGGCTTGCAATAGTTAATAGGTGTGCAGCTTAACTGAATGTTTGTGATCATATGGTAGCATTTCTTGTTTAGGAGGACATTTGCAAATACTGTATGGGTCTATATAAAGATTTTACAGGATGGGTAACTCTCAAACCAAGGCTCAGCACCCGTGGTTTTTTTTTTCCTGGGTGGTCAGACATGGCTTTTTGGAGCTCAGAGCTGTTTCCTCAGTTTCACGCTGCTGCTTTTTTACAGGGGTGGTGTCTGAAATGGGGATCACAGAATCATTTGGGTTGGAAAAGGCCTCTAAGACCACTGAGTCCAACTGTCTGCCCAGGACTGCCAAGCCACCACTAACCCATGTTCCCAAGTGTCACACCCACACATCTTTTAAATCCTTCCAGGAATGGAGATTCCACCACTGCCCTGAGCAGCATTTTCCAGTGCTTGACAACATTTTCTGTGAAGAACTTTTTCCTAATACCAACCTCAACCTCACCTGGTACAGCCTGAGGCTGTTTCCTTTTGTCCTGTCCCTGGATAAATGTCAGACACGATGCTTTGCACGTTATCACCTGATTTGCAGGAGTGCAAAAACCTTGTGCAGCAGCAGAATGTTCCTCCTGCTGCATGTTAACTCATATCCACTTTCCCTTGGCTTTTGGCAAGCACCCTTGAGTGGGACAGGAACCAAAGACAGACACAGCACAGTGCTGACAGCTCCAGGTTTGTAACTGAAAGGCAGTTTGTGTTTCTTGGATAACCGAAATATGAGGGAAAAAAACTGTTCCACATTGCACAGGAGCTGTAGCAGAGCAGTGTTGTCCTGATGGCACATTGCAGGGGTTGAGATTTTAGGGTATTTCCTAAAATCTCTTCCTTAACCCCCACACAATTTCCCATGACCATGTGTTGGGCCTTCGCCAGCTTCTTTGTCTTTCATCTGTGAGCTTTTCTTTTACGGGCACTGGGACAGCTGGGGGAGAGGAGACAATTCTGGCTGTGACAGGGAAGTGTCACAGTTTGGCGGGCACCAGAACCGAATAACATCTCTGAGCCTCGCTCCTGGAGTTCTCACACAACCTGGTAGTAAGAAGACACAAGTTTGCCTTGTGCATCCTCGAGGAGACAGAACAGATGCTGGTTACGACCCCCCGGGATCTGTCTGAGGGGAAGAAGCAAAGCCAACTCCGTGACTCCGTTTATCTCCGCCAGGCCTGTAAGATGAATTCAGCCATGCCAGTGTCAAAAACTGCTGTCAGGTCTTGATGAATCTGGATATTTGTCATCTCCAGGGCTGGAAGCTCTCCTTGCCCCAGCAGAATCATTCCTGCGCCAGCTAAGGATCCAGTGCAGGGTACCTGTTCTTTGGGAAGGGGATGTGGTCACAGATTTGTCCAAAATTCTTCCCTGCCTTCAAGGTTAAACTACCATAATCCTCAGTAATAGGGTTCACACTGTGGTGGCTTCTCAAGCCTTGGCTGAACCACTCTGTGGCTTGAGGAAACCTCTCCAATAATCTCTTAGAGAGATACTGACCCCCACAGCCAGCAGTGACCTTCTGTTGTGCTGTTCCCCAGCCAAAACTGGTGTAGTTCTGACCTTCAGATCATTTCCCATCCTTTCTGAAGAAGTTCAGAGCAAATAAGGAAGAAAACCAACAACAGCAGAGTAGATTTCGATGGCAGCTGGGATTCTTCACTAAGCGTTTGAGCAGCTCTCCAAAGTCTGAACTGTGCTTTTCTGTGGATAAACGAAGCCGTGACAATGAATTTACTACAGCTACGCTCTGCCAAGCCCTGACCCAGCGGAGTACTTGGACAAGTGAGGACAAGTACCTACTTAGACAACTCAAAGCCTGTTGAGTGCAATGCAATCACTCTCACACTTGGGCTTGAGTACATCTGTGACACCTTGCTGGAGCTGGGCTGGTGCTCAGCACCGAGACTCCAAGATTGTTCAGGAAATGGCTTGAATAGCAGGAAAATAATGACTAAGAATCTGCCTGTTCATTGCAGGCTCTCTGGAAACACAAGAGACGGGTTTGGGGAGCAAGGACAAAATGAAAGGGGCAGAACAATAAGCTATTTCAAGCACCTGAGAATATATTTCAAGCAAGAGAGGGAAGGGGAAAAAAAAGGCTGAAATTTCTGAAGGAGCACTTGAGTGCATTTTTTCTGCTGCTGGTTAGTGTATCACCTTTCTTATTGATTTTTTATTCCTTTGCACTGAAAATATACATTATCTTCCAATCCTTCTTCAGTGAAGTAAATCTAAAACGAAAACAAACCACACATTTGGCCAACCCTGCTTTAAAATTACACGTCAAGAACATTTCCAGTGACAAATACTTTCAAGGCAAACAAACTGAAGAGAAATTAAAAAATCTCTGTGGGGCATAAATATGTAATTACACTCACACAGGGAGCATTTTATCAGGTAAACCATCCTACTTTGTTAATTGAAATGCTGCAGCACAAGGTTTTTTGACAAAGGGGGTGAACATGCATGCATATTTCTCACTGCTGCTGTTCCATTTCTCTCTCTCCTTTCCCTGTGTGCCCCAGCGATGGGGTAGTGATCACTCCCGCTTTCTTTGTTCAGATATCCTCATTTCTACCACCTCCACTTAATTCTGGCGTGCAAAGTTTTCCTTCCACTGGAGGCACAGGTTTATGGAGGGGTTTTGTTGACATGAAAAAGAAACAAAACCAAACGCTAGAAAACCAGAAACCGTGCATTTTTCTTCAATTAAATTCTCCAAAAAAAACCCCCAAAAAAACCCTACGAACTGAAAAAGAAAGCAGAAGTACTAAAAAAGAACTGCAGGAAGTAGATGCAGCTGCGTTGACTTAATCCCACTAAAACAATCTTACCAGGATGAGTTATGGGAGTTGACTGGGGCAAGGCTGAAGTTTGGGGCTGAAGATGTTTGAGGTCCAGATCCCAACCCTTTGTTACAGAAGCATTTGTCAGGGTTTAGTGGCCATGGGCAGCACCCAGTGTTTATGTATTTATGGCAGGATCCCTTTCAGGAAGCTGCACAATCCCTTCCAGGAAGCACGGCCACTGGCAGGTTGTTGTCTAAAGGCAGGCGGCAGTGCCAGCTGTGGGTTTGTGCACCCATCTGCGATAGCTCTGCCATGCCAGTTCTCCTGCCCTGAGAAGGGAGCAGGGAATATCCTCCCTGGAAGGAGGGGTGTAGGATAGTCCCATACACAGACCAGCTGCTAACCTTGCCCAGCAATGCTGAGCAACGATGGGACAATGAGAAGACACAGTGTCCAGTCTTCCTCTAAGGAATAAACCCGGGATGCCAGGATGTCGGCATTTCTTCTCTCTGCAGAAAAATATGTTCTCTTTCATGACCTATTGCCCAGCTGAGTCTTTCTCCTGCATTTTCTCTCCCTCTAATATGCAGTACAGAAGGTGCTCCAGTTGCACAGCCTTTAGCCATCAGCATGTGGGGAAACTCAGAAAGGCTTCAATGTTTTTCTTAAAGAGATTTGTATGTTCCGTATTTCCTTTCTGCCCCATGTCCATCTCTGCTTTCCTGCATATGTCCTTCTCTTCACTCTCTTCGTAATGTCCCACAAATATAATGTTCATTCTCATTTCCAGTTCTTTTTCCAGGCTCTGCTGGTTTGTTGAGAACAAAAGAAGGTTGGCTCGATGACATTTCCAGAGAGGAAGGGCATTACCATACCACTCACCTCTCCAGGTAAATCATGTTAAAAGTCCTTGGACATGTAGATCCCTGGAAAATTTTCTAAAATGACCAAACAAGTTTGAGTGATCTCTTAGCCTGTCTCTGTTTCCTTTGTTTAATTTTATAACATGATAACAACACTGTGTCCTCTCACAGGAGTGATGTGATTGCATAGCCAAGGAATATGAGTTATTTAGAAACTAAACTACTGTGTTTTAAGACAAAGAAGTTGCCAGGACTCAGAAGACATGGTCTCTTTTCTCTCTGACTCTGAATATTAAACAATTTTACATGAGGAGGATGTGAGAAATCTGACGAGGTGTAACAGAACATTTTGACCACTGGCTTGTCCTTTCTCGTTTATTCTTTAATTTAATAGAGCCTCCCTGTTCCCCCTGAAAGAATCCAGTGTGAGAATCCCACCAGTGCTCTGTAGGACCTGGGTGGGCACATAAGTCCCCCAGCAACTGAATTTCACATTCTATGAAAATTTTTCTGGTGGAAATTGGAGCATCCAGAGAATTCAATCATCTTGAGATTTAAGCACTGACTTGGCAGGGCCTGTAATCCAAACCTCCGAACCCACTTCTGGTTCTTGGTTTTGGTACACCAGGTGTTTTATCCTTGATCTATTTTGTTGGACAAATGCTTTTGGCAATAGATTCGCCATTGAGTCTCCAATATCCTTGGTTGGCTTGTGTCCCCTCTGAGTCATGTTCACAGGGACACTTCTCCATCTTTTTCTCTTCCCACTCTTTGCCTTTTGAGCTGCAGGGTGGGTGTTTGCTCAATAAACACTGTTTGAAGTCAGCAGTCTCCAGGTATCTGTGTTGACTGAAGCCACTGTACTGTGGCAGAGAGAGCAAACAGAGCAGCTTAGCAGGTACTGTTATGGTTCATGTGAAGCCCTCAAACAGGGCTGGTGAGGATTTCCTTAATGACAGATCACTGGGTGCTTGGAGGAGTTTGACATTGCATTATTTTTTCTTTTTTATTGCCATTGTTTTCCTAAAATACAAGGAAAGCATATGTGATTTTATACGAAAAGCAAATAAGGCATCTTCCATCCGTTTGGCTGGAAAGCTGTTTTTTTCTGGCATTCAACTCCAATTCTTTACCTGGCATTCTTACAGGAACATCATTTCCTGGCATTTCAGTATCTCAGATGATCTGCAAGACAGAGCAGCCACAGCACCCAGTGCTGAATTGTCAGGGACGGGAAGCCAGGGGGAAAGGCTTCTTGAGTGATACTGTGGGTTTGTTTATCATTGTAAAAAAACCAAACAAAAACCTTGGGATCATCTTCCACCTTTGGTCACATCAGACAGGTTGGTCAGAAATTTCCAAACCTTTTCAGTGTTAACTTTTCCTTGCATTTTTGTAAAAATATTATGGTCTAGCATTTCCTGTTTGAGCTTTTTGGGTTTTTTTGGTGAGTGGATCTGTGTCTGTTGCAGTGCCTTACTGTTCTTCCTTATAATGTTAATTAATAAATCCAGGCTTGTTATGCTGAGAGCTGTAACACTTGCTCCTGCTGGTGAGTAGAGCATTCCATTAATCCAAACTGTGATGCCAACTGAATGTCCACCTGCCTGTGGTCCTTTAAAATCTCCCAGTGGTTTTTTGAACCAGGAAAGTGTTTGCCAAACTCAGATTTAGTCTGTGGAGCAGTTGTGGCTGGATGAAGTGTTGAAGTGTTGAAGTACCAGTCAGATTGTGCTATATCCTGGTATGGCTCCCTTGACCCTTCTGAAGATTTACGGGAACACCTCCGAAAAAGTGAATATTGATTTCTCATAGTTTTTTAGATACAAAAATTCCTTCGTGAAACCTTGTCTTGCCATTTAAAATAGTTATTTTATCATTTTTTCTTTTGTTTTGTTTGCACTTGTCACCAAAACAGAGCATCCAGTTATATTCTTTTTTTCCCTGCCTTGTGTGCTGCTGTCTAGACCTGGATGGGGGCAGCAAGAGATGAGAGGGTTCCATGGTGAATCAGGCTGAGGGCAAAATTCCTGTTAGCTTGGCTCCATGGACGAGGTCACAGGTTGGGAAGTGGGCAGAAAGAAGGAATCCTGGCTGTGGAGCCTTGCTGTAAAAACACATGAGAAATAGCTACAGGTGTTGGGGAGCAGAAGGAAAAAGACATTTGTCTGAGCATCACACTGGACTAGTTTGATAAAAACCCCATTTCTTCTCCTCTTCAGATTCAGTAGAGGTATTTCTTTAGTAGAAGTCCAGAGAAAGCTGAGGATATCTCCAGATGCTGGCCTGCCCTGTCCAATGCTTGCCTTTTTTTTTTTTTAACTGAACTATCACATGTATTTAAAATATTTTTCACAGCTTTTACAGAGCCTCAATTGCCTGGGAGTAAACTGTGGTGGTTCTTAGAGAAATTGCTAGATTCATTTTGTTTGAACCTGCTGGCCCTTATTTTGACTGCATAAGCAATTTGAAAGCTTTGCTGGCACACGTCGACTCTTGTTCAATAACTCATGAACAGGTACTCATACAGCTTTGTTATCAAAAACCAGCCAGTAAACTGCTTGGAAGAGCAACCTTTGCAACAACCTTACTCTTAAACAAGGCTTCGATGCTTCCATCTGATGGATTTCACCTCTCATGAACCTCAACCACCCCATATAAACCCATATAAAACTTGATGCTCTCTAAAGATACCTGGAGCAGAGCAGATGTCGTAGCATGGGAATGAGCCTGGAGGATGCTGGAGGCCTCAGATGTTCAGCCCTGGTGTATCTCAGCCTGGGTTGTGTGCACATTTCAGTGTGGCAGCAGGATCAGGGCAGTGACAGTCCCCCTGTGCTGGCCACTGGTGAAGCTGCACCCCAAATCCTGGGGTCAGTTTTGGGCCCCTCACAACAAGAAAGACATTGAGGGGCTGGAGTGTATCCAGAGAAGGGAAACAAAGCTGGGGAGAGTCTCAAGTGAAATTCTGATGAGGAGCAGCTGAGGGAGCTGGGGGGGCTCAACCTGGAGAAAAGGAGGCTCAGGGGGGACCTTCTGACTCCATGACAGGAGGGTGGAGACAGGTGAGAGTCGAGCTCTGCTCCCAAGGGAACGAATGACAGGACAAGAGGAAAGAGCCCTATGCTGCACCAGGAGAAGTTTAGATTGAGGAAAGATTTCTTCACTGAAACGGTTGTCCAGCCCAGGGCAGTGGTGGAGTGCCCACCCCTGGAGAGATTCAAAAGCTGTGTGGATGTGGCACTAGGGGACATGAGTGGTGGCCTTGGCAGTGCTGGAGAATGGTTGGACTCAATGGTCTTGGATGTCCTTTCTAACCTAAAAGATTCTGTGACTCAGCCTGAATCACTTGTCAAACCAGCAGCATGGCCCATGCTCTGCACATCTCAAGAATGCTGGACCTTTTTCCTTCCTGATCTTGCAGACAACTCTTTTGCTGAACAATAGATATGGTGGCTTTGTAGGGAAAACAGACCCTCAGCCCCTTTGTAAGCAAATCTAGCATCACTCTAAATCCCATGCATTTCACTGGCCCTGCAGCATCTGTCAAAGAGCTGCTTCAGCACTTTAGTGCTTGGGAGCTGTAACTTAACTTCCACCCTGAAACTATTTGGCTTGTCCTGATATATTCTTGTGCTGATGCCAGTTTTCTGTCTAAGCAGGCTTCTCTGCTTTGTTCTGCTTCCTTCCCTGCCATATTTCTACAGGGAGAGCTGAATGATTTTGCCTCTTCTCTTGGAAGACTGAAATTCCCATCTCTCTGACTTCTCTCGTTGACATGGGAGGATCTCTCCTGGATGAGGCACTCCACTCTGCCAGTGTCCCTGGAGAGGGTCAATGGCACTTCCCCAACTCCATTTGCTATATCTGGTTGGATACACCTTAGGGCTGCATTTGGCTTTTCCACTGTCACAGGATGCTGCATTGCTGTAGGCACCTTGGCAACAGCATATCAGTTTTATATGTCTGTTTTATTGTCATCTGATGGCCCTTTATTGAAGTGGACTGTCTTAAACTAATCTTACATCTGGGATCCTGAGATCATTCCTCACATTGTCACAGGATTTCCATTTCTCTTAAATGCCCCTCAACCTCTTATCTTCAGCAGACTGAATTTACATCCTCCCAGTTTCTCTCTTCTTTGGAGAAGTACCTTTCCATTTTTATTTACACTCATATAAACATTTGATGCTTCATTTCACTTGGAATCCTTTGCCTGGGCAAAACCTGGAGTCCCCCTGTGAGGCTGGATAAAGTGATGTGTCAGTGCAAAGAAGTGTCCTTGCTTGGCCATCTCTACAAGGACTTGCCTGTCTGAGCTCTGCAATTATGTGATTTTAATTGGCTTTTAATTTGGGAAGATTATATAATACACTTAAATGAAAACCACAGAGGTGTTGTTAATGCGTAGGTTAGAAATTGCAAACAAAATGATAAGTGGCTGAATTGCTTCTGAGCTCATACAGGCAAATTCACATTTTCTATCCCATGTATTTAATGTGAAATATACCAGAAAGTTCATAATTAGAAAATTACAAGGATTTAAAACCTACATTGAGAAAAATACATTTGTGTGGCTCTGGAGGTTCTAAACATGCTTTCCATGTAGAGCTGTATGTTGCATTTATGCTGATTTAATCATTCATTAAACATTAGTAAGAGGCCAATTATGCTGTTCAAGAATAAGATGTTTTACGAGAAAATGACAAAAAGATACATGTAATCATTGAAATGCCAGTTTACAATCAGATAGGATGGGAAATAATCCCTTTAGCAAGCTTAAGCTTTTACATATTAATGGCAACATTGGGGAGAGTGGGAAGAGGACTTTAACAACCTCCCGGCCTCCCAGCCCTAATCAGAACGTGAGAGCTCATGATACTCTGGACAAAGATTTAACCCACTCTTTTATTCTGTGGCAGAGACACCATGAGACACGAGACACTCTCTTCCACTGCCCTACCTGTAGTTTGCCAGTGTGTTTCTACATTTAGGACATAAACAGAGACAAAAAGGGCCTAGAAATATTATCCTGACTCTTCAGAGAGGTTGTAGAATCCAAGAATAGTTTGGGTTGGAAGGACACTTAAAGACTGTCTCATTCCAACTCTCCTGCCATGGGCAGAGACACCTTCCACTATCTCATGCTGCTCCAAGCCCCATCCAACTTTGCCTTGGATGCTCCCAGGGATGGGGCAGCCACAGCTTCTCTGGGCATCCTGTGCCAGGTCCTCCCCACCCTCACAGCCAATAATTTTTTCATAACATCTAATCTAAACTTACTCTCTCAAAGTGTGAAGCCATTCCCACTTGTTCTGCCACTCCAGGTCCTTGTCCAAAGTCCTTCTCCCGCTCTCTTGTAGTGCCTTTAGCTACTGGAGGGGTTTCTAAGTTTTCCCAGAGCCTTCTCTTCTCAAAGCTGGAAACCACAGGTCTTTGAGCCTTTCCTCATAAGAGAGGTGTTCCGCTCCTCTAATCATCTTTGTGGCCTCTTCGGGACTTGCTCCAAGACAAAATGTTCTGGAGAACAAAGAGAGTAAAGATCCACTGGAACATTTCCATACAGTTTAAAGGTCAATGTCAAGCACTTCATGGAAAAGGGAAGGAGATGGATGGAGGACATATCCATGAAGTCATACCTGGGAAGCCATGGCTGCTGAAGAAACAGAGGGGAACAAACTCATTTTTCCACCTGTCTTCCAATGCAAGACTTGGGGACATCAGGCAAAACTGTTGGGTCATAGGTGTGAAACACACAGAAAGAAGTGGTTCTTTGCACACAGAGTGGCGGAATTCCTTGCTGTGGTACCTGGTGGATTCTCTAGGTTTGCCTAAGCTCGTAAAAGTAAGTATATAAATTGATGGAAAGGAAGTTGTTTGTGAAGAAAGGTGTTGGGGAACTTTTAAGTACCATCTTCCTATTAATCTGGAAGCTTCACAGCTGCAAAATTTTGTGCACTGGGAAAATGTGCTGTGGAAAGAAGGCAATATTCAGCAAAGCACAGACTGCATTGCTGGAAAAACTGAGGCTGCTTTGGTGTGCAGGAGATCAGAAAACCAAAAAAGTTATACAAGGCCACACAACTCCACAGGTAAGCTAGAAAAAAAGAAAAAAAGCCAATTGTTAAAGCTGACGTTCTCTTGAACTCTACTCCGAAGTCACTCACCTTTGAATTGCTCTGGGTACTTTCTGTGTTTGAAAGTCTTGCAGTTCCAAGGTTTCCATCAGGGTCTGAGCTCTCCTGTCATTTGGTCTAAGCACATTTCGACTGAAGGCTGAGTAGGGTTGGGCAAAGAAAATTCATCATTTGAGCAAACATCCAATCCTTAAGAAAAATCAAGGGACCCACAGGATCATCTAGTCCAACTCCCAAGCAAACACCCACCCAGGGATCAGACCCACAAGCGTGGAACCACGGGCACCCCTCTCCATCCATCCAAGCCTCCCACCACCTAGACCATGTCACCGAGCTCCTCATCGAGTCTTCTCTTAAACACCTCCAGGGATGGTGACTCCACCACCTCCAGAAGTGAAAAAAACAGGGAAGTCCCAGGTGAGCAGAAGATGAGTTCCAGGTAAACTTCAGCAAAGCCTCACTCCATCTTCCCAGGGCCATGCCAAGCCTTGATGTTCTTTACCCACTCATACATCTGGCTGCCCAAACACACAGTCCCCTTTTCCCAAATCCAGTTGGTCAGCTGTCCCCGTTGCCATGCCGGCCCCTGGGCAACAGACCCGAGCGATGCTGTTGAGAGGGAGAAAAATGTATTCCAGCGATAATATTGAGGGGCTCCAGCTGCCAAACACACTGTGTCTGTGGAAACACCTGTTGAGTAGCTGCTGCAGTGGGAAGAGCAAGATGAAGAAAGACAGCTGTAAAAGTGCCAGCAGCAGTAGGAAGCTCTACTAAGACTGCTTTGTGCCAGTTAGAGATGTGCCAAATTATTTGGCTGCATTTCAAATATCTGGGTGTCCACTACATTTGCCAGCTCAGGCTCCCAGGGAATACTTCAGCATTAACACCACTACTGCCACGCTCCCGCTGCTCTCCCACTTTAATTTCAGCCACCACGTTTCTGTGTTTCCTTTATTTCTGGTTCCTCCCAGTGCAAAGGAAAGCCCAGGATTGCAGTGCAGAGCCCAAAACAAGGCCTGGGATCTGCAGCTGGTAGGAAGACAAAGCACCACTGTAAAGGTTTTTTGGCAATTGGCTTCTGAGATCTGCTGGGTTATTATTTTGTGTCTCTCCTGTTGTTGTGGTGTTTTTTTTCCTTAGAGAATAATAATTTTATCTTTTACAAACAGTTAGCTAACCTGCACACAGGCATCTCCTGCCTGTCCACCTAGAAATCCTTGGAACCACACAGCTCAGCTTTGGGAAGGTTACAATGGGAACAGAGATGAAATTTGAAAGTTTAGGTGGGCTAGACAGGTGGTAAAGGTGGAAATTCAACAGCAGAAATCTATAGGGAAATATTTCCAAATGGGCTGTACCTATAGATGTGGCACTTGGGGATATGGGGTAGGGGTGGGCTTGGTAGTGCTGGAGTAATGGCTGGACTCCGTGACCTTAGAGGACTTTTCCAACCTAAATGATTCCATGATTCTATGAATTAAAAGTGCTGTCTTTACAAACCAAGCAAGGGGAGAAGATGGAGTTATAGAATAATGATAATCTGTTTCAGTTAATCTTCCTCCTGAAGTGTCCAAACAGTGCAGGTTCATGTCCAGGACCATATCCCCTTAATCTCTCCTGACCTTCCTTTAAGACCCTCTGCATTTCCAGAGTCCTGCATAACTCTCATGGTGTAAATCCTTCCCTTGTCCACAGTAAGATCTATGGGTATGCCTAAAGTTAACCTTATATTTTTAGGAGTTTTGAAAGATAAAATTATCAACTCAATCTAAAAGAATTAAAATCTTGATCAAATAATTCCTGTTAACTCTTCTAACTCCTCACCTTGCCCCAGGGAATACCAGACAGGCCAAGAGACTGGAACTGCAGAGCACTGCTGTGCCCACGCTGCTGCAGCAGTTTCATTGCTTTTCTGTTCGACACAATCATCTGTTGTCATGACTTCTTTAAATTCCAAAATCCTGAGAATGATCAAAACCCCCCCTGGATGAAGGAGATAATACTTTTCTCATGGAGCTTTTTTATTTCCCAGGAAGGTTTATCTGTTATATGTTTGTGGGGGGAAAAAAATCATCTTCTTCTTTGTGTTTATGCATATTTCCAAGGCATCCTTATCCGTGACAGTTGATTAGCCCTGGAGGTGGTATTTCTCCATGAAGTATTGTTGCTTTGCTGGTTGCAGACAGAGATGGAAAGGTCTGAGCTCCCCACAAACAGAATCATAGCATCCTACCCCTTTTGTGTGCCTTCCCTCATCTTGTGGTAGCTCTTCTGGGGCAGAGATTCACACTTGATGTTTATTTCTTTTTGAGCAAAAGAAGATCCTGTTTGAGCTCGGGTCTCTGAGACTGACTGTGATGCACATAACAATGGCTAAACAAAAAATCTTTCACACCCCTTCCCTCAGAAGAGGACTCTTTCTTGAGAATAAAATTCATTTACTAAAGAAACAGGAATCTGTGCTTTTTGAAGGAAAGGGAGAAAACATCACACTGTACAAATTGGCAGAAGACCAACTATATCCAGGACAATTTATCTTTCCCTTTTGAGCTAATCTTCCAAGCAACCTTTGCTGTAATTACCAATTTCTTTTCCCAAGCACCAGTCAACCTGCTCTTCTTCTGGTTTGTTTAGGCCAGGATTAGCATCTGTGTGCCTGATTTATTCTGACTTTACCTGCAGGTGAAGGTCAAAGACCCAGTGCTTGTACCTCAATAGGACTTGCAAGAGTCCTTGGTTAATCTTTACTCCAAGATAATGGGAGAATTTCTCATTATCTTGGAAATTTTACAGGAATTCCTGGCACTCTGTGCTAACTAGCAAGGGGAGGACAGACCTATTTTTCCATGAGCTTTCAAAAGTCCAGTGGAACAAGAAAGCTACAGCCTCTCAAAACCCCTTTGCCTGGATCTCAAAAATAATGATGAAAGACTCTGCCTGTTGTCTTGGCCATGTCAAACTTCTCTTCAGACAACCAGAAAATTCATCTTTCCTGTTAATCTTCTTGACTTTGATGCCAGAGCCATGGGTTATGGTCTGCTTGTCCTGAGAAAATGTTATCCGAGTCAATATTTGGACAGAATAAGCCTTAATCACATCATAGTTATGCTTCATTAAAGAGGTTTTTCATTTGCTTCTTTCGGAAAATAATGCAGAATGTATCAGAAGCAAACAAATGGGGGAGATTTCCTATTCATGAACCCTTTTCTTTCTTTCACAGAAATAAAGGACTAATTGCTTGTTCAGAAGCCTTTCTTCCTTCTGAGGAGGCAGAGGGACAGATTTCCTCGACTTCACCACTTGTGGGGTGGTGCCCAACATCTCCTGTTGCTGGTGAGGAGTCTCAGAATGACACAGATTATTGTCCTCCTCTTGATCATTCCTTTCGATACCACCCAAAAATTATGTTCATCCATGGCCTTTCTCTGGTCATCAAGACCATTCTGAACAACCTGGAATGTTCTCGAATTTGCTGATCTCCCAGGTCTCTCAGGAGTGTGGCTCATGCTGTCTGTAGAGCCCATCCTACCTTTGGATGGGAAACATCCAAGGAAGAGTCATAAAATCAGTAAGGCTGGAAAAGGCCTCCAAGATCACCAAGTCCAACATTTGATGGATCCCCACCTTGGCAACTAGACCAGAGCACTGAATGCCACGTCCAGTTGTTCCTTGGACACTTCCAGGGATTCTGACTCCACCACCTCCATGAGCAGCCCATTCCAATGCCTGACCACACTTTCAGCGAAGAAAGTCAAGCTTTCAGCCCTCTGCCTGACACTTCCCATGTCCTCAGGGCTCACACCCCATCTTGTGGCCCCATGGCACAACCACAGGGGCAGAGGAAGTAGATGGGAAGGGCTGAGACTCCTCCAAGGAGTTGATCCTTTCCCAGCTGGGCACACGCTGAAGAGCAGAATATGTGCAGCAGGAACATGTAAAGTAGAGTGTAGGCATGGCAGCTGTGACCTCAAAGCCCCTCTACACAACCATGTGGCCACATTGCTGCAGTAACTGACCACTCAGCTGTCCTTCATGTACTTCCTTGTCCTCAAAACATCCCAGAGAAGTAAAAAAAGCCCATTTGTTTCTCTGTCGCAGTGTCTCGCTCACGGGATGGAAAAGTGATGCTGCCTTGTCTCCCACAGCCTGGAGCTAAGGGAATAGTTTGCAGTTCCTTCTTTGCTGTTCTCTTCCACCCATGAGCACAGACCAGGTTAACAGGGGGAGGTTCCAGGGAAGCTGGTGGTGGAGGGAGACCAGGCCAGTGTGTCTAAGTCTGTCCCCTTCTCCAGAGCACGGAAGAGCAGATGATTTTTCCAGCAGTGCTCATATTAAAAAAAAAAAAATTGATTTCTTTCATCTCTTTCCTGAGCAAAGGCCAATGCTGAGCCTAACAGATTATTCAATAACATCCCATAAAAATATTAAACTTCTGTATCGGAACCAAATTAAAATTGTATTTCATGATGTGAACAAAGGTACCCAAGTCGATTTCGTCTCTCTCTCCCTCCTTTTTCAAATTTAATATCACACAGAAGAGAGAAATGAAATCTGTATTTAAATGGCTGTGGAACATTGTGCATTTAAAGTGCACAGCAAGTCACTCCCTAAAGCACTCCATATGATATGTAAATCTTTTGATCTTTCACAAAATGCATGATTTCCATAAAGAATAATGAGTACTAGCTTGGGAAGTACAATATTGACTGTCACTGTAGTGCACTTAGCCACAATTATTATTTGCATGCCTTTTGCAACATAACTGGAGGGGAGAGTCCTGTGAATATTTTTAATGCATTCTAATAGCTGCTAAAAGAGATTTTATTTTATAATAGATGCATTCTTTCTTTGGGGTCTACAAGCATTTTTTTTCAATTTGTTCATTACCTTTTTTTTTTTTTTTGGCTCTTTATAAGGAGGAATCTATGGGGGAAAGCAGAGGAGCACACAAGTCCTGAGAAAAGGAACAATTGACATCCTGCCCTGCCATTAACTGCAGTAATGCAGAGGAAGAGAAAATAACATTTATTTATTCTTTAAGCCAATGAGTAAAATTTAACCTCATAAATGATCTTAGATATTATCTGCCTGAGGGAGCTTGAAGTGATAATCCTCCTTTCAAGTGTTCCCATGACCTGGACAGATACTCTGCGAGGTGTAAATGCATGGAGATCCCATGGGATCAGTTTGTCAGTGACTGGTGAGATCAGTGGAGCCTTTGGCACCAATCCAGGGTGTCACCTCTGACTTTCAGCATGGGAAGGACCTGAATGCACCAACCCAGTGGCCATTGGGCTTATTTCCAACACTAGTGGTGGTAAGGGAGACGTTAAACTATGACAATTTGCGTGCTGAGCTTTTCCTGTCTTTCTTCCCAGCTCACTGGAAATGCATCAGCCCAGACCCCTTATGGAGGTGGGGAGCTGAACCCTGTCTTGCAGAAGAAGAGATTTCTCCCACCTTTCTCATGGACACCAACATCCTCTTCGATCACCAGATGAGAAGACTGCAAGCTTGTGGTGCAGGAAAGTGAGGTAGGAAAGGTGTTACAAACACTTCATTAAATTAAGAAAAATGAACTAACTTATTACATTTTTGCTTTGTTTCCCTTCCTGAAGGTTTTGTCTCTCTGAAAGTCTGTTCCACGTGGCTCCATGGTTTTTTTTAATTCCATTACAACAAAGCCCGGAAGGTGCAGAGCAAGGTTAGAGTTGTTTGAGTTGTCAGGGGGATAGTCAGTGCTTCCATGAACACAAGATACAGCAAAACGGTATGGATGGCTCTGTTGTTCTGGAATTAGGTAGGAAAAGGAAGATTATTGAAGATGAACATTTCCCATAAAGCACGAGTGGTCCAGAGACACTCAGTGAAGTCAAGTGCTGTTTCACCACTGACTCCTCATGGAGGTGGCAGGTCATGTGTGTGATCAAGCACTGACCACGTGACACCTCTTTGGTGCACAGCTCACCCAGAAGGACAGATTTACAGCTGCAGAAACAACACACAGACTAAAATGAAACCCCAAGATGGCTCTGAGTCCCTGGTGACCACTTGGTTCAGAGAGCAAAACTCCCCTTGCATCAGGCAGCAAGGATTCTTGCTCGTTTGCATTGATCTGGTCACAAGGTCCAGGGTACAAGGAGAAAGTAAGGCTTTGTCCTTTTTTGCCTCAGTTTCTCTGACTTTAAAATAGGCATAGTGCCACTTTCTTTCTTATTAAAAGAGCTTTCAGGGCCAGGAAAGAAAATGTGGTAATTAATGGTATAGCTGACCAGTGATAGAGCTGAACTGCAATAGAAAATTGGTCCTTTGATTTGAAGCAGGCTTCAGCAAACCAACATGGTAAAAGACACTTTCTGAGCTCACTGGCAAATCAAAGCCCACTTTCATCCAAAACAGGATTTGTGATTTTTTCTCAATGTATTCCAGCTTCACCCCAACCTAGAAAGGACTCAGGGCTTGAAAAATTAGGCAAGGAAGCATTAAAATCCCTTCGTCTGTTTGACTACTTGGCTTAAGCTTTGACACATCATTGGAACACACTGTCCCCATTTTTCATTGCTCTTATCCTTTAAGATTTTACTCCTGCTGGATCTTGATGATCCAGTTCATCTTTAAGGACCAACAAGACTAATGCAGTGCAGAGGATATTTTAGATCTTGTGAAGTGAGTTAATTCTTCCTGTTTCATTTCCTACTGCTATATACATCATATATTAAATGTAGATCTATGTACATTAAATGTACCTATATAAAATGCACATATATGTGCAGCATGTATAATATATTAAATGATATTTATTGTCCCACTTTTTCTGATATAATCCTTAGTTTCCCACCTTAGAAACATTGCCCCATGCACAAGCCTATATTTATTGGTAGGAAAAAGGCAAAAAAGTTCAGGTTGAATGTCCACACTTTTGTCTGTAGCACAAGAACCAGATTGTTGATTTTAAGGCTTTCTTTTTTAATCCTAGACCATCAGGATAATTAAAAAAAAAATAATCAGTGAAAATATCTGTTAGAAATAAGCTGCACCAGTTCCCCCAAATCTGCTGAACTTGTTCACCTGGTAAGGCTTGTAGTAATTTTCCATAACATACTGCCATTTATTGTGCTCTGGAAAGGCACTGTAGTGATTTCAAGAGGAGAAAACCAAGAAAGATTATTCATTTCACATCCTCATGCAATTCTTTTGTAGGTGGCTTTCAACAAAGGGTGATATTGGATTACATTCATTTTGGTTCTTAATAAACTAGTAAATCTCCCATTGTTCTATGTTGTCCAATTATAAAAGCAATGAATATGAGACTAAGCACTTCAAGATAACCGTAGCTTTAAAGATAGACAAAAAGCTTTATAGATTAGGATCAGAATAAAACTGCCATTTTTGTATCGTTTTGATGAATAATATTTTGTGAATTAAAGTGTTCTCTCTTAGGAATGTCAATAAATTGCTCTTTAAGTAGGAGCCAGTGCGAATCTCAGGAAGAGTTTCTGAATATCTGGGATACTGAAGAGGGAAGGGAGTAAATCCTTCCTAGAAGTCATTTCCTTGCTGTCTGAAGAGGTGATTATAAAGGGTTTTTCCCGAGGTCCGTTTGCCTGCAGGAGTCCTCGGTTGGAATTTTCTTGAACTATTTCTGTTTCCTTCCCATTTAGGATGTGGTCTCTATTCAAACATGCTTCTTAGCCACACTGTGTTTCCAGAACTACATTTTCAGTATTTTCTAAAGACTTAACTGGCAATAAAAATCAGCATTTTGAGGACAGGATTTACTTGTTTTACATGGTCCAAAGAAAGGGTTTCCAAAGTTGTCCAAGAACTGCTTCTGTGAGGTCTCTGGAGCTGGTGAAATACAACATTGGCAAGTGATTTAAACACACTGGGCAGGGGCTGGGCCACTGCAGTACAATTCTGAACACTGAAAGTTGGGGAAAAACCAAAAAGAGTTGCAAACCACAGCCTTAAATACCCCAGAGTGCTCTGTGGGCTGGTGAACTGGGGTCATTGCCTCGCTCAACTCTGTAACAACCCACGAGACACTCCACAAAAAGATTTATTAATCTATTAATTGCCAACAGATTCTTTGTCAGCAAATCCTTAATGGAAAGTAGAGCCCTCCACCCCTTTAATCCTCATAATCCTACCTTGCATGCAACTTCCCAAAGTTGTGATGTGGAATGGCTCAATATTGTAAATGTGTCTGTCGGCAGGGAAGAGGCAACGAGATATGTCTGTTTTCAGGGGTGGCAGGGGACAAACATCCCATCGAGTTGTTCATCCAGCTGTGTGTTAAACTGGAATGTAAAGGAAATGTTCACCACAGGGGTCAGTTTAGTGTAGAGAAAAATACCTAATGAAGAGATGTAGAAAGATGCACGTGGACAGATTTTTAGACACCTGAGCCCAAGCCTTTGTCCAATCCATGTGAAGGTCCAGCATCCATCTCTTCCCTTGGTTTGGGAAACGAAACTGCTCCAGTCCTAGAAAAAAGTCTGAAAACTCTATTTGAGTGCAGCCTGGGACAGACCCTGCTTGGCAGATCTGGCTCAGCTCAAAGGAGGGATGAGGGGTAGATGAGAAGATGCTTCCCTGCCGTCAATCCTCTCCTCACATCCTTACCCTCTCACTGCTTCCCAGGTTTTCAAGAATCTTCATCTCTTCCCGGATGGCTCTTCCATTCGAGAGGGAGCTGCTGGGTAATAATAATTCTTTCACTCAGGATTGTCAGTCACATCATGGGACCGTGCCTGGAGCAGCGATCACACTCTTTGATCACTTCTGCTGAAACAACCTGTTGTCTTTTATAATAACATTTCCATTGGGAATATTCAGATGCTGAAGCTAAAAAGAACCATTTCATAGCACACAGACAACTACACACGCAGTGACTTTGCATTTTTATCTTTTTGATTTTCCAGTGGGTGTTTTTGCCTGGGTTTTTTTTCAGACCACATCCATCTGCTTCACAGTTCTTACAAAAGCTAGTTTACATGCAATAATTGCCATTAAAATGTGAAGAGAAAGCTCATTGCATAAATGCATTGTTTTGCTCCCTTTAAAGCACACGGAAGCTACAAAACTAGATGAAGCTTGAATGATGGATGGGTTTATTTAATTATTACTTTCAGAAACACGTTCTCTATCTTGCCCATAGCAGGTGCAGGCTGTGACGTGGCATTTGCTCTGGTAATTATGCAGGTTTTTTTGTAAATAGCAGAACAAGTCAGGATGAAAGATAGCACTGCCCTCAGGTTGTGGGAAATTATTCAGCTTTCTCTTTACCAAATTTCAAATGATACATTTGAATGATAAAGTTGCTTTGATTCCTGTTGTACCTCCCACCCCCCCCCCCCCAACCCTTACTCCCAGGACATGAAACTGGGAGAGCAAGAGAGAGTGAGTGGGACTGGAGGATGAATATGTGGAAGGGGCACTTTGAGATGGATGCTGTTATTCCAGTGAGTGAGAAAGATGATTTGGGTTCCCTGCACTGCAGTGTAGCATTAAAAGACACTGAGATGTAAGAATTTCAGTGGGTTTTTCCTGAGGCTAAAGCTTTCCCAGGTGAGGCACTGCAGCTCATGTGCCCACAGGCAGTATTTCCAAACTTGAGTGACTAAAAATTTCCATCAGGACCAACATTTTCAAAGGCAGATACGTAATGACCTTGTGTGAGTAGTTTGCTCCCTTTGAAGTGGCTCAGATGGGTTGCTCAGCACCACTAACCCCCCTGGGCAGGTCCTGGGTCCAAAGCCACATTTGGGGGATTTGATACGTTGACATCTTCATTCTTTGCTCATGCTGCTGTGAGCTGCCTGATGCTTTATCAGATGAACCGATGTACTTGCACTTCACACTGCAATCAATAGGTATTGATGAGGTTTGGCAGCTATGGAAGACACAGTCCTGCTTACTGATGGCAGTGTGTAAATAACAGGTCCTGAAATGGAAATCTGAGCTCCTCTGCTCTCCACCAAGTGTGCAATGAAATGAGAATAAACGTGACAATGAAAATACCAGAGCTTAGCTGAACAATATAATGCTTCAATGGAAGGTGAGCAGTACGTATGTGAATGAAAATCAGTTGATTGTTACCCTGTGTCTATCAAAATTAAAATAAGGTCATTCACAAATCTTAGTGTTTTATACAGGGGAGGAATATTTTTTTTTAATTAGGATTAAAAATATTATCTACTTAAAACGTGTCCATGCATATAGTTCTGACACAGCCTATGGCAACACCTATGATTTAAAAATAAAACTGTTTTTTTTCCAAGAAGGAAGTAATTTTGAGTGATAACTAATTTAGATAGTGCTAATTATATTGGTTGGAACTTGCAAGGGAGTCAATGGATAAAAAGTTGATTAAAGCAAAGTTATAAAACAACAATAAAAAGCTCTAACTCTGCAATTTAAGATGTTCTGAATATTTTAATGTTTGTTCCTGCCAGCTCTCTTAGCTGGGCTGGAAAGTGAATGTTTTTACACATCTGATTGAAATTAAATCAGAGGAAAAAGCAAGAACTTCTCAGACAGTTTGAGAATAGTGAGTGTATTCTACACCATGAAATAGCCTTAAGCTGGTTATCTTTTGATTTTCTATGTTTTGAACCACTGGTCAGTGGCTGAGACAAGCAAGGAGTAGCAGCCGAGGGGGTTTGTGAACCCTCCTCTCACAGCAGTGTAAGGCTCACTGAAGGTCGTTCCAAGTGCCTTAGATGTCTTGCAAGTGGATATAAATACATCTGGAGCCTACATTTATGTCATTCCTTCTGGAAGTGCTTTCCCAGCTTGGATCCAAGAAGGCATCACGTCTTCTTCCAGCTGTTTTCATCTTTGGTTTTACACCTGCAGAGAGCACTGCAGCCTGGCTGGTTGGTAGCTGAATGTGTAGTCTCTAATGTAGGAGAGGACAGATCCACTCCTGGCCTTGTGGACATGAAAATCACCAGGCTGACAGCTTTGTCCATGGAGGAGGCACTCAAGGTTCCTCTAACCAGGCTAAAATTCTGCCTTTATATATCTTCTGTTGGAACACTGAATTTAACTCAAGCAGAGAGTGACCTTCATCCTTGAGATGAAGGAGAGAGACAAAAGAAAAAGATGTGGTTATTTCTATTGGAAAACTAATTTTGTTGGCCTCCTCACTCTGGTTCGCAAGACATGTGTTCTCTACATTATCCCTCCTGGATAATTTCCGCAAAAAGGTGGCAAGGTTTTAGTGAGTTTTCCTGAGAAAGCAAGAAGGTCTCACTGAGCTGTAAAGAGAAGCATAGAATCACAAAATGTCTTGAGTTGTGAAGAACCTTACAGACTACCTCATTCCAAACCCTTGCCATGAGCAGGAACATCTTTCACTATCGCAGGTTGCTCCAAGTTGCTCCAATTTGGGCTTCAACACTTCCAGGGATGAGGCATCCAAAACTTCCCTGGGCAACATAAGCCAGGGCCTCGCCACCTCACAGGCAACAATTTCATCCCACTATCCCATCCAACCCTGCCCTCTGTCAGGGTGAAGCCATTCCCCCTTGTCCCATCACTCCATCCCTCGTCCCAGGTCCCTCTCCAGCTCTCCTGGAGCCCCTTTAGGCTCTGGAAGGGGCTCTGAGGTCTCCCTGGAACCTTCTCTTCTCCAGGCTGAACAACCCCAGCTCTCCAAACCTGTCTCCAAAGGAGAAGGAGCAGCTGATGGTTTTATCCTACCTGCTGGATCTTGCCTGTGAGTATCCTGGTTTCCCCCAGCACTATGTTGAATCTCTTCCCACTCCACCATTTCTTGTGCTCAGAAGTTTCTCCTGTAGGAGCTCTGCTTTTGTGCTTCCCTTTGCTCAGATTTTGCTATTTCTTGGAAACAGATACAGCTCAAAGCCTGGAATTGCCTCAGCTGGTGCATAAAGGTGGGCTGTGGTTGGCTGCTGAGGGGTCCTGGATCTCTGCTGCTGCTGCCCAGTGGAGCATCCCAGGACAGTGGCCTGCTGTGAGGAGAGACAAAGAGAAGGCAGAAGATGAAATCAAAGTCAATACATATAAGTGTTCCTCATGCTTTACTTGTGTGCTACTCCTCTTAACCAGCAGCACTTCAGCTTATTTTTTTGCATTTTAGGCTGTTTTCCTATGCAGATAATCATCAGTGTGCAGAGTGAAGGCTGTGTGTGCCTAAGGATTTTGTATGTAACACAAAGTCCTGATTATGAACTGATGAGGTAATTTTACCTTTCTGGTTCAAATTCAGCATAATTACTATTATTATTAGTAGTAGTAGTGTGCACAGGGCTGATTTTTATTTTATTTTATTTTAGCATATTTTTGCTTCATGTACAATTCCCAGCACACCAAGAGCACTTGAAAATTTTGAAATTATCGAAAGAAGGGATGGATGTTAAAAGAAAGGGAAAAAACAAATAAGAAATAGAGATATTTAATATACATCAGCTAGGCTGTAACAGCCTGGCATAAGTCATCCTTTAATAGAGCTGTAAGAATAATTAATTTTTCAGTTCAGTGGTCAAACTGAAAAAACTGTGAGGGAGGAAGGCGAGGAGGTGAGTGGAGTGGGAAGAAACAAGGAGAAATGTTTGGGTCAATCTTAAGTAACAATTTCTCATTTTCTCTCACTGGAGCGAAACAAACACTTGTATTATCTGTTCCTTTGATAAATGGCCTTATCTGACTTTCTGAACAAAACCTTCCTTCTAGAAGCAAGGCCTGAAGATCCTGCCTAGATGGTGGTGACACAGAACATCTTTATTTTTCTGAAATTTCCCCTTCACCTCTCCTTCTCATCGCAAAGCTCACTCATTCAATTTACCTTTAGACCTTTATTATTGATATAATTTGGCAAAACCTGCTGCCCAGCTTCAGTCTGCATCGTTTTCCAACACTTCTCGAACTGTGGACCCTGTAAGATACTCTCTGCTGGAAGCAAGACCCCTGTCTACTAACAATAAGTTTACTTCTTAACAATAACTTTACTTGTATGACTTTAAGCAGATGGAAGGTAAATTTAGATTAGACATTTGGAAGAAATTCTTGGCTGTGAGGGTGGGGATGCCCTGGCAAATGTTCCCCAGAGAAGCTGTGGCTGCCCCATCCCTGGGAGTGTCCAAGGTCAGGTTGGAGCAACCTGGGATAGTGGAAGGTGTCCCTGCCCATGGCAGGGGGTGGGACAAGATGATTTTTTACGGTCCCTTCCAACTCAAACCATTCTGTGACTTCATGATTCTCTTAATGAGCTCTTTATGGATGTTCTAAAAGGATCCTCCAAGCCCCCAGGATTATATGGTCCAGGTTTGGAGAGGTACTATAATACATAAAAGACATGGAATATCTCAGAAGTCCTGGAATTTCATCATGCCTTTGCTGTGAGTTGCACTACAGGATTTGTCCTTTCATCCTCTATTTCCCTCTTGCAAGAGCCCCTTGTTTTCACTGTATACAAACAAGGCACCCCCCACCAAAAGCCTCCCCCCATATATAGTTTCTGGCTGATAAACTCATAAGGGTAAATTTCTGTGTGGGTGATCAGCAGAGAGCTTCAAAACCAGAGACACTTTAGAAGCATGTGAGCAAAAGAGGTTGCTGTAAGAAAAATCTTTGAAGGGGTATTATCCAATTAGTACTGATAGCTCTGCTAATATGGCAGCAATTAAAATGTTGTTTGTGAACTAAATAGGAGAAGACCTAAATATTCTTTGGACTTACATATGAATAATGTTCTAATATCCAGTGGAATAATTATAATGAAGCTGTAAGCATTCTCTCACGAGTTGTTTACTGAACTAGCAGTCTATTTAATCAGTAGCAATGCATTCAAGGTGACTAAATATTAAATATGATTGGCAGCTTGCTGCTTGGACTAAAACGATTAAGTAACATGAGAAAGAAAGTGACAGGTGACTTCAGTCCCCTCGAGGAAACATGGCCCAGCCAGGAAATGGGTTGAGACTTCTAATAATATTGGTAACAAGTAAGTGCTGAAATGTTTGCTTGCAGCAGTCAGTCTGGAAAGAAATGCAAATCCTGTTATACATCTTTTTCATCTCGGTGAGGCCGCAGTGGCAGCACTCGCCAGCTCTGAGGTGCTGTGCATTTTAACCATCCTGCAGAGACACACACTTGGGTGAGGTGTGTCAGGTGTCCCAGCAAAGCCACTGGAACCCACAGTGCTGAGCCAAATCCATCCCTCCCTGAGCAGACTGGTGGAGCTGTCGTGTCCTGATGCTCCACCAGACACATGGCCTGCCATGTTCTCCCTTTTTGGAGTCTTTCCTTGTTGGGGATCCCCTTGCTTTGGATGCAGTTAGTCAAACAGGGGTGAAAAATGTATTGCAAATGGATTCCAGGAGCCCTCTGAAGGCCAACAGGAATTGGATTTGACTCAAGCTCTGACCTGGAGTTGCTGGTTGCAGCTCTGGAAAGGCAACACAGCAAGTACAGCATTTCCAGCTCACTGTTTCATAAAGGAATGCCAAATATTCCCTTCTCCAAACTTCATATCCAGCGAAGGTATGTGCCGCTTTGGGTAAGTCCGTGTTTCTGTTTTTAGAGGGATTAGGTTCCTAAACCTCTGCACTAGTGCAAAGACCCACCCTGCTGTACACCATATCCTTGTGTGTAAATTGTATTTAATGCTGACTCAAAGCTCAGGTAAAGAAAAAGGTGTGTGAGATGTCCACACCAGAACATGAAATTGTGTCACCTTCCCCTGGGGCACATCCTGATAACCCCACTGGAAGGTGTCTGTCTCCCTGGCAGGTCCAAATCAAAGCATCACTCCTCTTTACTAAGAAGGATAAATTCTCATCCTGATGTTGGCCAGCCCCAAAGTCAATCTAAGAAACTGAGGGACGGGTTGAAATAATAAACTGTCCAGGGTCATGCAGAATACCCATAAATGAACCAAAATTAGTCTATTTCTATGCTCCATCCCACCACCTGTTTCTATCTGATACTTTCAGGTTCTCACAAGCATCTTTCTCCTTTCTGTTTCTGTGGAATAGGTGTCAAACCTTCAAACCTCTGCATGGTGTGCTGCTGTTCCTGCTTCTGTGGCAAAGTAACCCAAGTAAAGAAGTTGGGGAGCTTGGGGCAGCTCCAAGGGCAGGAAAAGGGACTCGTTTCTCTCTCCATGTCCCTAATGGAATCCTAAGTGTAGTATAGACATGAGTGTCAATGCCCTTTTACACAGAAAGTAGAGAATGAATTCCAAACAGTACTGGAGACAGCTGACCCTTTTAGCACAATGCTTAAATATTCTAGTGCCGTGCCAAGGCAGCATGTGCAGAGTAAATATTTTAATCCCTAATTAATCACTTTGGTTAGATTGGTAAAACAGAAGTCTAATGAAAATAATTTGAAATTTCCTTCATGAATAATTGCATTGTTCAGGGGATTCTGGGAAGAGTCAACTGGCTGACCTTCCATTCTTGAGCTGCTCTATTGCTATGAGACTTAATTTGTGTCCTTCAACCCTTTTCAGTCACCGTCACGAGATTAGAAATACCTTTCATGCAGTTTAGCAGCAACTATGCAAAAGGACAGTGCAGTCAGCAGAGAGGTAAGAAATTAGCACATGCTTCCCTGTGGTGAAACACATACAGTACAGCACATAGGACAGGGGCAAAGCTTCTTTTCCACTCCGTGTCCCTTCATTATGTCCTGAACATGATGGATTGCGTCGTTTATTGAAGCATTCATGGCCATTTTTAATTAGAGATGTGAGGTCTGCCAGGGCTTTGGGTATTTGCAGGATTGGAAAAGAATTTGCTTGTTGTTACATCCTGGTGACCGGCACCGCTGTTGGTCCTGTGGTTCCAGGGGAATTTATTTCCTGCAGGTCCCGTCTTTCCGGTGGCCCAGTGTTAGGCACCAGTCCTGTCTGGACAGAATGGGTTGGTTTGTAGGATCAAGCCTGACTGGCGCAGTGAGAGCAGAATCCCTGCACACTTCAGCCTGCTTTTCTCTACAGTTTGCTGTGGAGGGAGGGTTTAAGTGCAACAAGGTCTGTGGTCCTTCCACAGGCTTTTACCCTTGTTAAAAAATACACATATGTACAATATACATTGATGGCTGCAATGAAGGGTTGTGCAGCTGGGAGTGTTCATGAGAACAAGTTATGTTGTGGAGGCAAGGGTTTAAAAACACATCTTAAATTGATAGACCTGAGAGTATCAATCCCAGAGGGCGTCTTTCCCCAGGTTGTTGTGGAGCAGACCTGTTTCTGGAAGATTTTGTTACGATAGAGCAGTGTCTACTAAGGGCAGAATTTCTGTGGAAAGGAAAAGCCGTCAGACACTGCAAACTTGTTTGGTTTCTCTATGGGTTTTGTAAAGTGGCTTCTTAAAATCACAGAATCCACTTTAGTACAGTGGTGAGTGTCCCCACCTCTCACGTGGAAGACCAGGGGGTTGATTTCCACCAGGGAAGCAGTGGTGCCTTTTAAGAGTTGGACTCGATGATCTTTGTGGGTCCCTTCCAACTTAGAATATTCTGTGATACTGTGAATATCCTGAGTTGGAAGGGACCTTCAAGTCCAACTTCTGCTTCTGCCTGGGATGACCCCAGAAATTCTTGTCTGGACACTGCTCGTCCACAGCAGTTGGGCTGGACAACACTTGATCCCAACTCAGCTTGATCCCAACTCAACTCCAACTCAACTCCCAGCTCAACTGAACACTTGATCCCGACTCAACTCCCAACTCAACTGCACTTGTGCTCTCAGCACAAGTGCAAGAAAGCAGGATGGGGAGGAAAAGAAGCACAGGAACAAGGAGAAAGCAGGATGGGGAGGAGAAGAGGCACAGGGACAAGGAGAATGGGCAGTAGCATCATTAATAGAGGTTGGATTTCAGGCTTGTGGAGGTGAGGAGGACGTGGGGGAATGACTGTATCATACATAGAGAGGGAATGCAAAGGGTTTTGCAAGAAATTCGTCATGAAATATGTGGCAGGAGGCCTGAAAAGGGCAAAGTGGCTTGATTTGGGAGTTGGTTGTCTAGAGGAGAGGAGTAAAGTTGTGAGTATGGGTCAGAGCACTGCACTGGGGGAAAGAAAGATGTGGTAGCAAATGGTTTCTTGGTCCAGGGACCATGAGGGAGCCTCTTAGAAGCTGGGGATGTGTGTGAGCACAGCTCAGAACAGCTGAAAAACTGCACAAGAGAGCATTTTCTATTTATCAAGAGGATGATTTTTGGCACAAACAAAGAATTTTGAACTTCTGATTTTCTTTTCTAGGGCAAATAATAATCACTGTTCTTCTGCTGGTGGTTTTACCTGATGAAACCAAACTTTTTTGCAATGATTATCACCTCATAGCATCTTGCAGTCTCTACTTTCATTTCTGGGGTATTTTTCCTTCCACATTCACTATTTTACTTTTCTATTCGTCTGCACAGTTGTTATCAGCCATGGAAATTTACAGATATTAAATTAGCTACAGGAGGGCTCTGATATTGTTCCCTCAATGCTAGAGGAACCTATTGAGAATTAAAGGAAAAATTATTAATGAAAACTGAATGAGAAGGCTATAAAGTTCAAAACAAGTGTGTTCCCTACCTCACAAGATCTGGATGCATGCAAAATTTCATGAAAATTACTTATAAAACGGTAAATTATGTTTTGTTTCTTCAGTCAACTGCATTGTTGAAATATTTTCATTCAGTGCAAAATACATTGGATGATAATGATAATTAATACATTGAAGGGTTTATTATAGAAATGTGACCCTCACCACAGGACCTGAACTTGCAACTTCTGGCAATAAAAAACAAAGCCTCTGCCCTGTAGGCCAGAAAATGTCTTCTCTAGTTGAGATGAAGATCATAAAAGAATGTCATGAAACTGAACTTTGGTTTCATGTGCTGAAAAAAGGGCGTGGGGAAGGAGACTAAATCTCTGAGTGTCTCCAGTGACAGGGTAAATATTCAGCAATTCAGGGATTTGGAATTATTATATCTGGACCCAAATGGAGGATAGATTTTAAGATGTTACCCCTTCACTGTGTGCAATCTTTCTATGTGATCACAACCTAAGGCCAAAAAAACCCAAGTCCTACTTGTGAAAGTACAGAGTCCCCGTCCAAGCCAGTGGACCTTTTGCCTGCAGACTTCCAGCACAAATGGCAAAGGGAGATTGAAGGGCAGAAGAGGAGGCTCCATCTCCAGTGGATGGAGTAAATCAGTAAATCAGCCTTTATTTTAAACCTGTGCTTGGCTTTTGTGTCATCCCACAGTGGATTCTGCATGTTGCCTTTTAAGCAGGACGTGGACAGTCTGGAATGTCAAGGGGAAAGTAAAGGAAAACAAGGGGTAAATCCTTGTCTGCCCATTGGCAGAGCCAGACAGGAGGAGTGAGAAGCTTCTGAGTCTTACGGACTTGCTGAGAAGAATTAAGGTTTGCTCCCTAACACTCAGATTTCCTCTTAGAATCAAACAAAAAAAATTGAAATATATTGAAAAATTTAAAAGATTCTGATTCCTTTGCAATTTTCTTCTGTACTACTATTTTGATATGAAACATATAAAGAGACAACAGATAAAGATCTTTTCAGCCTACATTTACCAGCTCATGTCTTTATATTAGGGAAACTTGGTTAGAACTGTTACTGAATTTGGCCACAACACCTAAGCCCAACTGATAATGAATCCAGGAGGCCAAAATCAGCTTCATAACCCACTCTGCACTCCAATCTGAGGATGGACAAACATGTACCTATCCAGAAAACAAGAACTGAGCACCTACAGCCCTACGGTGGCCCAGAATATTGACCCAGAATTAACATACATGGGCCTTATTGACAGAATTGACTCAAAAGTAGGGAGAACCAAGTACTGTCCTAAAAATCAGAACAAGTACCCATTGCTAATACTGCAGAGTTTGGAACCAGTATTGAGTCCAGAATATTGAACAGAGACCCAGCAGAGCTGAAACTCATCTGAAAGCCTGGGTGAAATCCAGACAATATTTTTTGCAAATGGAAAACTGGCACTTCAGAGAAATGCAGCCAGAAACTACAAAGGCAGGGGAAGCTGGATGCTGGTGCAGCCTGCTGACTCCAGCTCGCTGCTCGGGGTTCCTAGTGAGCCATTTTAATTGAAAGCCAGAGCGTCTGTGGCAAAAGGTTGGGAAGCCCCCGCTCTAATTGACTCTTTCTGGGGTTAACGGCAGCAGAGGACGAGTCAGGTCCCAGCTCCGCCGTCAGCACCAGGAGTCAGTCCTCCCCCATCATTAATTACTTCGGTTACATTTCTTAATCAGCACTGCTTGGATCTATTGGAGAGATCCCTGGCGCAGTGCCAGCGCCGCCACTCCGACGAGATAAAACACACGGCACAGGGGAAGGGGAGGAGGGTGAGCTTTGCTTGTTATTTGCTTCTCCCTTTTGATGCTGAGTGAGTTGGGTTTCTGACACAGACCTTCTCTGTGCAGCTTCTTTCTTTGACACACCCATGGGATTGCTCTCCTCGTGGCTTTTGGTTGTTTTCTTTAGTTGACCTCCCAGCATTTTGGAACATTGTGGTTGAAGTGGAACCCGGTGCCTGGGTGCTTTATCCCAAAATGCCAGCTCACCACAGATGTGAATGTAGCCATAAACCAAGGCCCAGATGAGGATAGAGTCCCTTCAAACTTCTCCACACTGAATCTCAGCTATCCCTGCCCATGGAAGGACAGTTAGAACTAGATGACCTTTAAGGTCCATTCTCACCCAAAACATTCTGTGATTCTGCCTATGATGATTGCCCTGAAACAGCTGGAAGCTGGATTCCATCTGCTCCTGTATATTGGATGGGAGATAGATATCTTCAAAGTCAGACAAGTTAAAGACCTGGAAAGACAGGCTTGGAGTGTCCAGGTACCAGCAGGGCAGCAGGAAAGGAGCATTTTTGCCTTGGAGCACAGAGCCATTGTGTCTCACCTTGCTCAGGGCTGCCCAGGAATTTTCCCTGAGTTCATCACCCCACTTTCATCCCCTTACCGCACACCACTTTTTTTTTTTCAGCAGAAGACTTAACCGTTTTGTCCTCTCTTGGTTAAGCAACAGGCTGCAACCCACTCCATGCAACTCCTAGAGACTCCTCAGCAAACATCTTGGGATTGAAAGGGTTGGAAGAAAATATTTTATACCTTTGTGCTGCATTTCTCTTGTAGGCAAGAAGGTAAAACCGGTCCATTATCAGAAGCTGTGCTCTGCAATCATGCTCCTTGGAAATGTGGTTGGTGGCACATGATGAATGATTGCACATGACGATCTTAGAGGTTCATTCCAACCTAAATGATTTAATGACTCTAAGGAACGTTTCACAGAATCAGAATCATATCATGGCCTGAGATGGAAGGGACCTTAAAGATCATGCAGTTCCAACCTCCCTGCTGTGGATAGGGATGTCTTCTACTAGGTCAAGTTGCTCAGAGCTCCATCCAGCAAGGCCTTGAACACTTCCAGGGATGGGGCAGCCAAAGCTTCTCTGTTCTAAGTGTCTCACCACCCTCATAGTCAAGAATTTCTTCCTCATATCTAATCTAATGCAGTCATTTTACAGCCATTCCCTGTTGTCCTGTCACTCCAGACCCTTGCCCAAAGTCCCTTTTCCAGCTCTCTTGGAGTGCCTTAAGGCAATTTAAGGAGGTTTATTTCAGGAAGGGTTCCTTGCCTGGATCAAACTTGGATCCCTTTCACTGCCTTTTGTTTTGTTGGAGAGAGGATGAAAACCAAGCATGGTTTCATCAGCCATTTCTACTTTTTGATCTCTCAGATTATGGTGTCTCACCATGAGACCAGTCAAGGGGCAGAGGGACAGTGAACCCTAAACAATCACAGAACATTTACTGTACGGGATTAGAGGTTGGTTGTTGTTTTTTTTTCTTGGAAGTTTTGCAACTGACTTTAATTAAGTTCTTCTAAACCCAGCAAATGCATGAGGCATTAGAGAGGGAAAGGGGACGTGTGTGTGTGTTTGCTGGAAGGGATTGTTTCACGTATTACTTGCTCTAATGAAAATTTCCTTGGCTGTCCCCATTATAACACACTCTAGCCAAGCTTCTGGTGGGCTGATACCCTGTTATGTGGTCCTGGGATCACACACCGGTGTCAGGTGGTGATAATGGGCAAGAAGGGGAGGATTTCTGTGCTAGTGACCCTATAGGCAGTGCAAAACGTGAAGAAAAAAGGTTCTAAAACTAGTGAGATAAATATTTCCAAGACCTCCTGTGACATAACTGTATTATTTCTTTCAGTGTACTCATTGGATTACTGATGGCATCTCTATTTTATACAGGACCTGGCACCGTGGGACCTGCCTCACTGCCAAAACCCCTAAAGGAGCTGGTTTTGCTGTCACTCCCGCTTGTAAGATGTGTTATCTGAAACCAGCTCTTCCTCAGCAGGATATTTTCTGAGCAGGTCGTTCAGTACCTCTGCAAAATCGTGTGGGTTTCATTTGTCTGTGCAGGGGTTGCTAATCAAGGATGTCATGAGCTCTCAATGAAACAAAGTCTTTGGACATGGGGACCCAGAAAAATGGACACAGTGTACTCGCAAAATGTTCTTAGGAGCACATGTGAATTTCTTTGCACTCAAATTAAGCAGGATTAAAGGAGCTAAACTGTTGTTGCTCAGTTCTCTTGGATCATGTGACAAAGCCTGAATCGCTTTTAGTCACTGGTATAGGCCTAAGTCAGTCCCTTGATCTCCAAATTAATTTTTGAATTGAATGATTGTGTGGGGGTTTTTTGTCCTAATTGAGTCTTCAAGTGAAAAATGCTTAGCAAACAGATGGAAAACTGAGGACAAAAGGCTCTATTATGTAATAAAAAAAAGAGACAGTTCACTACAACAGTTTGAAATTAGTACTTGGAGGCTCTATTTGGGTTTTTTTCCTTCATAAAATCCCAAACAGTAAATGATATGCAGAGTGTTTGGCACAGCTTGGTGGAAAACCAGGAAAAAGGAAGGTGAAAAATTCTTACCAGCAGCTCTCATAACAGGCAGTACAAAAAGCATCTGAGTAATTTCTTGGCACTCTCCTCCTTTTTCATTTAATGATATGGCAGAAACAACAGTTTTCCCAGGAAGGAAAAGGTGTCAAGTAGTTGTAATTAAATGTATGTGCTCCTGAAAATTCCCAAACTTCCCCTGGGAGATGCACTGGCTCTTTTCAAGTTCTGTGGGACCCCTGGGGCACCCCAGGGTTTTATTGCTGTTCCCCAAACACTGGGAAGTAACTCCCTACAGCTCTGGCCATAAGATAATGAGATTTAAAATTGTGTATACTGGGTGTATATGAAGCCCGGATCCTCCTGTGGGATGCACTCCATATATATTGCATCCCAAAATTGTTATTTTCCATAGCCAGATGAAGGGTAGCTGAGGTGAACACTGTGCAGACACTTGGGCATGTGAACAGAGTTGCACCAGGGCTTGAGGGTCAGGGATGGGCACACAGCCCCCACCTCCTCTGGGACAGTAAAGTAACTTTTAGGGAATTTCTTGCTTGCTCTGTGTAGGCAGGAAGAGTTTAGTCTCAGCCTTGTGTCTCTTGCTGTTGATATTAGTTTGAGACATTTTGTTTTCACTTTGGAGATACTGGAACAAGGTACCTCAAACCAATGTATTGGCTCTATAATTTTCTTCCTAGTGAACTTCTTCTCTCCCAAAATACCGGGTTTGGATTAATGAAAGAGTTGGTCCTGGATTACCTGAGGCAGCACTGAGCTGGAAGAAGGGAGAAATAACTGGAGCTTCTTCAATGTGCTCTCTTTCCTTCCTAGGTGCAGAGATAATTAATATCCCCCTCTGCTAATTGGTGGGAGAAAATGGGTTTTATTGACAACTACTGAGTAAATGGGATTCATTGATAACCAATGAGGTCCAATTAGAAGTCTAGGTTAAAATGGGATACTATTTAGCAAATTGGCTGCTTCACATAGATCTAGTAGGTGTCATTGCTCTTTGCCCATAAAATCACTCTTGTTCACTAGTTTAACATGAAGCTCATCACTGTAGTTGTGCTTGTGCCAATTATTTGTCAATGTTCAGGGCACATACATTTGCTAACTATTTATCTCCTATTGTCTTGGCAACCAAATAGTTTNGGTCTCAGTCTCATGTCTCTTGCTGTTCATATTAATTTGAAACATGATTTTGTTTTCACTTTTGAGATACTGGAATAAGGTACCTCAAACCAATGTATTGGCTCTAACATTTTATTCCTGGTGAACTTCTCTCCAAAATACCAGGTTTGGCTTAATGAAAGAGTTGGTCCTGGATTACCTGAGGCAGCACTGAGCTGGAAGAAGGGAGAAATAACTGGAGCTTCTTCAATGTGCTCTCTTTCCTTCCTAGGTGCAGAGATAATTAATATCCCCCTCTGCTAATTGGTGGGAGAAAATGGGTTTTATTGACAACTACTGAGTAAATGGGATTCATTGATAACCAATGAGGTCCAATTAGAAGTCTAGGTTAAAATGGGATACTATTTAGCAAATTGGCTGCTTCACATAGATCTAGTAGGTGTCATTGCTCTTTGCCCATAAAATCACTCTTGTTCACTAGTTTAACATGAAGCTCATCACTGTACTTGTGCCAATTATATGTCAATATTCAGGGCACATACATTTGCTAACTATTTATCTCCTATTGTCTTGGCAACCAAATAGTTTTAAAGTTATCCTAAATTACAATCATTGCTTAATATTAAAAAAGAGATAATCCATCTAAATAGTAATTGATTTTTGGCCATGGTTATGGGAAGACCATCAGCCCTGCTGAGGTGCAGGAACAGTCAGAATCAACAAGAAAGCAAAGACGTGTTTTTCAATACATTTCTCAATACTTCTAAGTGCTACTGCCACATTTTGTGGGAGTTTCACAGTTTTGTTGTTGGATGGAACTTGGACAGAAATCATTGTTTGTGTTGAGCATTTCCATGACCCTCCATGGTTTGGGCATGTATGTGATCCATGGAGCTGCTGTGTTAACCCGAGGCATCAGGTTGCTCATAAGCACTGTGCTAAAGACTTTGATTCTGCTTATTCAAAGTGTCCTCCAATTTCCTGGCATAACTTGTTGATTAATGATGGAAAGTGTCTGGGTAAGTGTGTCCATATATGTAAGAAGGAGATTTTGCCCAGTGAAGGATCTGGAATCTTCACAGAAACCTGCACAGTATCAAGCCCTTCTGCAGGCCACCGTGTAATTTCTCTCCTGTTGGGATCTTGTCCTACTCCCACTTGAGCAAAGGGATCATTCTTGTGTATGGAGAGGGAGGATCTGGGCTACAGAGTCTGAAAGACAAAAAATGGGGAGAAAAGTAAGTTCAAATAGAAAAAGCAACTGCATCTTCTTTCCTGAAGTGAAAATGTGGCACTGAGCTCAGAACAAGTAGGCCTCAACTTTGTTCAGCCAATTAAACAGAAAAAGGGCAGAGTTAGGTTAGATATGAGGAAGTAATTCTTTGCTGTGAGGGTAGTGAGTCCCTGGCCCAGGTTACTGAGACAAGCTGTGGCTGCTCCATCCCTGGAAGCATCCAAGTCCAGGTTGGATGGAGCTTGGAGCACCTGGGATAGCAGAAGGTTTCCCTGCCCATGGCAGGAGGTTGGGAATGAGATGGGCATTAAGATCTCTTCCAACCCAAACCATTCTGTGATCCTTTGATTCTGATTAGTGAAAAGGGGCTATCAGTAGGATGGGAAAGACCTGTTGGGTCTAACTCTTCAGTAGGATATTTCTGTGGGCCCAGGGTTGTAGTGGTATTTGTGGTAGGTCCATATTGGACTGTGTCTGTGCTCCAGGAAGACCATCAGGATGGGATGCTTCCCACAGCAGCTGGTCCCCTCCCCGACTGAGCTGGGCACTCGAGAACCCACTGGATTTGCAATGTCATCATTAACAGATGACACTCAGCAGAGCTCAACCACAAAACCAGCTCTGCTCCCTCTCTGGGCTGCTGCCAGTGCAGCCCAATGGTCTCCAAATAAGAACCTGTTAATCAACTCTCCTTAGTTTCCATTCTTTTCCTGAATTAGAAGTCCGGGGAAGGCTTACTCCCGTCTTGCCTGAAATAGCAGTCCACGAGCTGGGCAGGAACAGGTCTAACCTTTCAGCAGAGTTCAGGCCCTGCAACGTCAGCAATTGTTTCTTGCCATCACAGTGTAAAACTCTTTTCCCTTTCACTTCACATCATTTCTTTCTGCAGGACGCTTTCAGAGCAGATAATGCACACGGAGGTACAATGCAGCCAGTTGTCTGAGAAAAGAAACCTGTTTTCTTCTAGTGGGTGGTAGGTAAGAATTACTAATCCAATCTGCTTGAGTTAACGCAAAACAAGGATTAGGGTAAAGTTCCCGAATATGTTAATCTTCCTTTATAGAGGCAAACTTTAGCACCGCTATCAACCCCGTGGTTTATAGTTCATGGGAACAATGGACCAATTAAACTCGAGCAGGAAAAAAAAAACCTTGCACAAGTTTTCTGATTGTTACCTAATACTTTGAATTCTTTTGATTCTTAATTATTTGCCAGTGTGTCATAGATGGGGGAAATAAAACATTGTTTATTATTCATTAGGCTGTTTCTAAACATATCCATAATTAACTGCATCTTATTGTAGTTGTTCTTTTCATCTCTTCTTTTATGAAAGTAGATATTAAATGACATGTAAGGGCCTGGATAACTGATATAATTGTTGGCAGTGCAAATGGATGGCTTACTGAAATGGTTGTGCCTATTCATAGTCAAATAATTGGGAAAAAAACTCAGCTTGTGTGAAAAAAAAAGTAGGAGGACATTCAGAACTGTTTCTCCTAGATTTTGGGAAAGAAAGATCACCTTATTTCATTTTTTATAAATGAACACTCAGTGGCAAAACTTCTCTGGCTTTACAAAAGCAGGGCCATTCAGAAAAGCCTTAAATGCTGCTTCAGTCCTGTTGATATCCAAAATATTCTTCCTGATTGCTGGATCATATTCACTGCTCTTCCTTACAGCAATCCACACAAATTGGAAAATTCTACTGTGTATTCTGGGTTTTCTTTTGCCTTTCAGATTTCTGACTGGGGAACAGAGCAAAAGGAGGATAATTGGACTTAGTGTTTGAGACAGAAATGTCAAGGATTTCCTTTTAAATGCTAAAGGGTCTATTCTCCTGTCAATACCTGCATGTGGCTCTTGGGCACATCAATTAGAGAAATGTAGTCCTAAAGCAAATGTTACACTACAGGATTGCAGCAGCTTCTGTGCTGGTGGGTCAGGAAAGGCAGTTTGATTTTAGAGTAATAATATAGATGTTTCACCTAACCAGCCTTTGATCCTGGCAATAAGGAGACAGCAGGGCTGTTTTTGCACTATCACTATGCACCTGTGCTTGTTATAGATCAAATCCTACTGCGATCCAATGGAAACACTGTTTCTGAAAGATTCTGGAGTCACCACCACTTCTGTAAACCTTAGAAATTACTGAGGATTTAATTAGACATGAAAAAGAAGGGAAGTAACCCTTACCAAGTACACTTTTGTGTACAATTCCGCAACGAAAATTCCAGTGCAATGTGCTTTATAAAAAATGACTTGTGAAGAGGCATGTTAGGCACAGGACACACTGATTATTGCAATCCAAGCTCCAGTTCTGTTTATTAAATCACACTCAACATGTTCTCATTAAAGAGAATTGTAGTTTAGGGAATACAACAGGGCACAGCAGGTGAGAGTACAGTCACCTGTAGCAGAGCACTTGTGAAAGGCTCACTTTATTTACTAAAAATTTCATCCCTTTAGTAAAAGTTCTCTCAGTTTCGTTGTCCCCTTGGAGAAAAGTGGGGTCTTGTACAAGTCACTGAACTGACCCCTTCATGCTGGAGCTAAACTTCTCATCAGGAAGCAAGGACTCCTCTGGGGCACTGACCCAGCATCTGGTTTTCAGTCCTTTTGTTCAATTCCCTTGCTTTCTGCTTTTCATCTGAGGGGAGCAGCCAACTCAGCCGTCACCCTCCTTGAGACTGGCTGCTCCATAACCTGGTCCTCCCATTCACCTCTGTGTTCCCCTCTATCCAGAAAAAACCTACGGAAAAGTGAGAGTGAGGTTGGGGGGCTTTTTTAGACTGATGTCAGTGTGGCATAAGAAAGTGTGATGCTTGATGCATCATCACCTCCCAGCACGAATAATCATGGAATCCCTTAATATGGAAAAGAAATCTAAGATCATTGAGTCCAGTCATTAATCCAGCACTGCCAATCCCACAGCTAAGCATGTCCCCAAGTGCCACATCTACACAATTTATAAACACCGCCAGGAATGGGGACTCTGCCCTGGGCAGCCTGTTCCAGTGCTTGACAACCCTTTCTATGAAGACATTTTCCCTAATAGCCAACCTAAACCTTCCCTGGCACAACTTGAGGCCATTTCCTCTTGCCCTATCACTTGTTACTTGGGAGAAGAGACCAACACTAATAATGCGGGACACCTGACATGGATTTAGCTACAAACAAAGCCAAGTCTAAGATGCATCCAGGACATCTCTCCTGGTTTCAAGTGCATTTGCTGTTTTCTGAGAGCTGAGGCACTTGGCTGTGGGGCGGCAGGTTAAGTGTGGTCTGACTGCGGGCCAGAGACTCCGAGGTGTAAACTGGGAGCGCTCCCAAGATGCTGTGTTACATCTTCTGGAGAGCTGCCCCACTCTGTCAGGCTCCACCGTGCCGGGGCCCCGTCCTGTGAGCTCTGGAGCAGCCCCACGGCTGCTCGGAGCCAGTGGGAACAGATGGCACTCAGCACTTGGCAGCATTAGATCCCGAATCCCAATTCCTGGACCTTTTTTTTTTTTTGTCTAACCACCAAAAATCTCTTTCAGTTCACGAGTGGTGAAGCAGCAGCAAAAACAAGGTGGGGCAAAAAGCCCGGGGCAAACCTTTGTTGCTGTAATAAATTTGCAAAAGTAGCAACTCCTCTTTGCAAGTCCCCCCGCCCTGCACAGCAGAAATAGTCCAAGTTTGAGGCTGGGGGACTTTTCAAGCTCGTTTCCCTGCTGTGGCACATAACGAACAGACAAAAAGCTCTTTCTGTAGCCTCCGCTGGCTGCGACATTTGTTGGTGTCTGTGGATCTTATTCAGAGCGCTTTGTGCGACACTCGTACTAATGTAACTGTATTGTGGCAGGAGCCTGGAGAGGGCAGAGGATCCCTCGCTTGAAAACATGACCTTTTAATTTAAACAAAAGACTTGAAAAAATGAAAGTGGGCCTTAAATGCAGTTTAATCAGTCAGGCGAAAGATGTCTAATGAAGCTGCCAGACAGATTTGTAGCCAGACTGTCACTTTACCCATCATGTTTACAGCCTCCAGTGGTGAGATTAGGACTGGGTGAAGGCACAGTCTATCCGAATTTTCCCAGTCTGCTCCTCAACCATGTCTGTGAAGTTTTGACAATTTGACAAATTACTTTGTTGTGTTGTCTCCAGACCTAGAGGAACTGAGTGTGTTGCCCCAACCTTGAATGCAGCTGAACGTTGCCTGATGGAGGAAGGAGAAACCCAAAGGGATGCTGCAATGCTACAAAATCAAGGTAAACCTTCTTAGACTTTCTGCTTTATGACATTTTCAGTGCTAAACCACCTGCCTCTTGAATAAGGACAGCTGAAGAGTTTCAGAGAAAATTTTTACCATCTTGATTCCCTACATTGTGGATCAACGGGCTTTTTTTTTAATCAGAATCTCTATTTCTTACTTAAAACCACTGGGATGCTGCAGTGATGAATAGGACAGTTGTGAAAACATCCAAGCAGTTGTTGCTTCATCAGAGGATCCCTGTGGCAAAAAGGACTTGCTTTAATGAGAATCAAGAAAACATTCCCTAGGGTTGAAATTCCCAGCTTTGTGACCATCATGGTGGTGGCGATCATGCATTTATCACCGATACCAAATTGGTTCTAATTACATTTCTACTTGTGAAATTGTTATTTCTTTTGCAGGGCATGTTTGCTCCCTAAGGAGTTTTATGTGGCTGCCCATTGTAGAAGCCAACCTCTCTGTTTATCCACAGGCTAAGCAGGGCTCAGACACGCAGCGTCTGAACTCCCCGCACAGCCATGTCGGTGAACTTAGGCTGGAAGGGAAGGAATTGCCTCTCCAGAAGATGAGAGGGGATCCATTTTCCATGCTAGGTCTTTCCTGAAGGTCTTTGCCAAGACGAGAAAAAACACTCGCAGTTTTCTGTCTTTTCACCATCTTTTTTTTTTAATAGAACATCAAAGTTATCACTCCTGCTTTCTCACCATAATCCCACAAATCCTAATATATGTCTCCCAGTCTTTTCATGCTAAAAGCACAAGTGTGTGTGTGTGTTTTGCAGCATTTAGGAGGGTGCAGGCTATTTCCTCATTTGCATACGCACTGTGTCACTAAAAGAGTCAAACCAGCAAAAGTAGTTCAAACTCAAACATCCATTTATTTTTCTCAAGTACTTTAAAGCCAGTTATTATTTTAAAACTCACTTACGTGATGTGATGTCTAATTCTGGTTCCTTGGAACAACACAACTGGACAAAAATTACTTTTCTAATTTTTTTTCTCCTCTCCCTTTCCCTAAACATTTTTTCCCCCAAGTTTCATGCTTAGCAAAAAACCCGTCTGTAATTGTCTTGTCATGATTATAGTTTTTCCCATTCACCGCCACTTTACATGGAAGCCCCGGGAAAAGAATTCTCAAAAATGAAATTTCATGCTTGCATGTGTTTCTGTGATCTGCAGTGTGTATGATCTCTGAGTGGAAAAACTTCTCTAAAAATAAATGGATTACCCTTGCTCCGACGCCATCGGATGCCTCTTGAGCAGATACCGCCGCTCGCCTGTGATCTCTCGCCCACCCCAATCAGGGTGACAGGCATTGAGGGGAGGGCCTGGTGCTGACACCCCCCATTTTGGCACGGACTGGGGGAGTGGGGCAGCACCACTTGGGCTCTGCACGCCAAGGCTGATGGAGGACGAGGCTTTGACCTTTTGCAAATGGGAAATAGCGTCGTTACTTGGTTCCTTGGGAGGACCTGCAGCTTTCCGCCTCAAAGACTATTTTCAGACTTATTTTCATTGCTGCCCTCCTGCATACAGGCTTTCTTTTTTGCTTGTGCTGAGGGGACAGGTTTGCACAATGTGTGCAGTGATGCAGCATGGGATACTCCTGTCCAATGGTGTGCTCAGAGCATCATCCCAGCCCTCCCCAGCCAGCAGAAAGGCTCCCATGTGGGCAGAGGGCTGGGAACTGCCCCTTTGGGTTATAAGACCTTTGTTGCAGCGTCCAGCCCTGGGCTGGAGCCTGCAGGTGGTATCGCAGCACAAGAAATAAATCCCGATTGAGTCCGGAGATAAAAGTGTTCTGCTTTCAGGATGTTTTTCCTCTTGCCTAACAGCCCTGTCTTACAAACCTTCTTTCTACATGAACTTTGGCTTTGCTAAGATGGGAACCACAAGCACAGCCAGAGCCACAGCAAACACCTTCCCCTTTCCCTCCTTCCTCTTTCCCTGCTGCCCAATGATTCCGTGGTAGGTTTTCCTGCCTTGAGGTAGAAATGACTTTGTAAGTCCTTGCTCTTGCAATGCCACCTGCCAGCCAAGCCAGTGGTGCCCGCAGGACAGACAAGACAGTATGCCCCTCTTTGGCATGGCTATATCAAGCCTGACCCACATAAGTAACAGTCCCTGAAGGGCCACCTTGAAAAGGGATTAGGTGGAAATGGGTAGGAAAACCCACTGAGCAGATGAGAGCAATAACACATTCGCAGGAGCGGGAAGGCTGGTCCAGTGACTGAACACCAGGCTTGGACTCAGGAGATCAAGGTTTAATCCTCCATTCTTCCACAGATGTTGGCAAGTCACTTAATCTCTCTGTGCCTCAGTTCCCCATCTGGAAAAGGAAGATAATGGTACTTCTTTTGTCTGCACTGTCTGTTTAGATGTCTAAGTTTTCCAGGGCCAAGGATGCTTCTTCAGGAGGGTATATCCAGCACCTACCTCTGTAGAGGGAATCACACTTCAGCCTTCTGTCCTAGAAATGATAATTAATAATAGAAATATCAGTCTTTTGATCATCAGGGAACTCATGCTGGTTTGTAACAGAATTCACAATTAATCCCTGATCAGAGCTTTAATTGAAGTTGAATAAACACTTCATATAACATAATGGGCATTTCCAGAAAATGTCTTTGGGGAATCTTGGGACTATACATTTGTATCTTCAGATGACCACAACAGTCATGCAATAACATCCTGTAATACTTGAGATCCATTTTCAAGCTGAATGGCAAGGCAGAAGTTGTAGTGAGAGAATTTCAACTGGTAAGAAACATTGACAACAGCTCAACCCATGGTCCTTCCCAACCCACCATGGATTCAGAACTTCTGTGGTGGGAATCTGCAATCCTCTTACTTTGGAACCCCTTGTTTTTCCAGCACCCGAAGAGCTTGGCCTGAATTTTGTTCCTAGAAACATGGAGGAGTTGAATCTCCTGAGTTGGAAAGGGCCCATAAGGATCATTGAGTCCAAAACCTGTTCCTGCACAGCACAACCCCAAGAATCACACAATATGCCCAAGAGCATTGACTTTAATGCCCTCAGGTTATGTATATGTGAATACTATTAAGCATAGCATTATTACCTTGGGGGGCCTACCACATCCAAAATCACCTAGCTTACGTTTTGGGATAAAATTGCCCAAATAACTATTTCTAGAAGTTTTCTTTTGCTGCTGTGCTCTGACATGAAAGGAAAATATATTGAAGACTCTTCACTCTGCTTTCTAGTGTGAAAGAATTGGTATCTGTCCTGATTATACTTAACATCTACCAGAGTCTTCACTGAGGGTAAAAGAAAATTTCAGCAGGTAGGATTATCTCCAGCAAGTATTGTATTCTGCCAAATTGTGCTTCGGATTTTGATAGACTTACTTACTTGTTTACAACACCCAGGGAAGCAAAGACATTTTTGCTGTAAAGAATTTGGCTGTGTTTGAAGACATGGGAACTGTGTTTTCGAGGTGAGTCAGACTCAGGTGGACTTTGGGATTTGATATAACATTGATTTACTGACTTATTCAGTCTTCTGCTGGATATGCCATGGCTATTGTGAGTGATTAACTGAGCTATTAGAGAGCTGCAGAAATTCTTTCTGGTGGCATGTGTGTCTTAGGCCAGTTCAAATGAAGTTTTTGGGACTAATTTATGGCTCTATCTTGGCTCCAACCTAGCCTCCGGAGCTGTGGGATGTCCTGAAATTCCCTCTGCTTGTCCTCTCACTCTCTCTCTAAGGTCTTATTCTGTCTTGTCCTATGACTCTATCCTAGAGCAAGAACCTTTGTGAAAATTCAAGCCACTGTGATGCCTTCACTGATGTTTCTACAGATAAACCCTTTGACTTTAATCCATCTATTATTTTTTACCAGTGCAGGTCTCCTGTGCTTCTCTTCCATCTCTTTCCATCTCTTCCAACTCTTTCCATCTTGCTACTCAGTCCCGTATCCCACTTTTATTAAGAGATGTAAGGATGTTAGTAAGCTCTGTCCATTTTTCTTTTGTCTCTGTCCCTGATGTAGATCTTCTCTGTTGTTTTATGTATCGCTGGCTCTCTCACATACTTGTTTATAAGGGATGATCTGACTGGAAAACTGATTTTAAACATCTACTTCAGTTGCATCTTATGCTTCCAAATCCTCTTCCATTGTACAGGTAAGCTGCTACAATCACAGCATATTCCTAATGAAGAAGGAAGAACGGGCTAAGTGGAGACATTGCCTTTCCAGTGGGTTATGTGTCCCCACAATGGAGTAAATGCCCTGGAGTGAATATTCTGTGTGCACATGATAAGCTTTAACTAGCCCTGCTTATGTGCATTTTGAAAAGAGATGGTAAGAAAATTACAGGCACTTTATTTTTAAATTTCAAGTGTCACACTTTTTTCCCCCCTGTGCCTAATTGCACTGAAATGTGTGTGGAAGAGAGTCTTGGTTTGTCTGTTGGATGAAAATTATTAAGAAATGAAAATAGTTGTCTTTGTTTCCCAGTTCTGCTGAAAACGCTCTTTCATTCCTTTCACCAAAACCCTTGTCATGCCCCCTGTCCACAGTAGTTTGTGTTCTTGGCATCCTCCTTGTCCCACAGGGCACTATTTTTGGCATTCCCCATCTCCCTTATGGCTTTAGATTCTTATCTCTAAATCGAAAGAACTGGGAGGTGGTGGGGGTGCTGGGTGTAAACAAATCCTGGAAACATTTCTGGTTTTCCCACTGAAAATTTTTTATTGGAGGAGGGTGATTTCTAAACAGCTGCAATTTACAGTGTTTTTGCCACACAAAGGGTTTTAAAACATCAGATCTATTAGTTCTAGTCAATATAGGCCAAGTTATTCTGAGAGATGAAAATTCCACCTAGATCTTAAATCTTTCCTGGCAGTGACAGATGCCAAAGCCTTTCTGGGAAGAAAAAAAAAAATACACAATTGTTTTGTCAAAGCTCACTTTATAAATACCTTTTGCTGCAATGATGATGCTTTGTATGAAACACACTGCAGAAAACTGACAGTGAGGATGGAAAACGCTGACCTAGTTTTATCCAGAACAAAAGCAGGATTTATTTTTTTGTACAATTTTTCCTCTTTTTCTTTCTTTCCTTTTTTTTTTCATTCCTTGTAAGAAAAGAGAGTTCAATAAGTGTTACGGCTTAGGGACTGCAGAAGCTGCTGGAGGGAAGAAAAGCCAAGCACCTTCATGGTCAAATGTCCACAAGAAAGCTTAATAATCTCTCTGGAGCTTTTGGGCAGGAGAGTGGTGCCCTCTCTGAGGTGTCGGGGTCCTGGTGATTTAAATTGTTACACTTAAAACCAACAGTTTCCAACTCTGCAAAACACCCTCGTCATCTGCTCTGAGCCGCAGAGGGACCTGAGTTTTTAGGAAAGTAAGATTAGAATAAGAGTTGAGTCATCCCCTTTAAACAAGATGGACATGAGGGCCCTGGTTTGGCCAGGGTGGATGGGGACTGTGGCCACCAGGCCAGGGATCTTTGCCCTGTGTCTGCTGGAGCTCATGTGTGCTCCTTCTGATTCCTGACTTCAAAAAATTGTCATTTTCTTGCCTTCAGGTGAAAGGCTTTGGCAAGTGGCTCAGCAGGTCCAAGAATTTTCTCATCAAGGAAGGCAAATTAATGGGACAAAACTCCAGCAGAGCTATGACCTTCCAAGGTAAAATTTCTGGACATGCCAAGGGAATTACAGTTCTTGTTTTCTTTTCCTTTTGTTACCAGGCAGCTGCCACCAGCCATCTGAGCAAGGTGTGTGTTAGACCTGCCCCATTTGGTCACACATTTGTCTCTTGATTTGAGAGAGACCTCCATGGTCTTCCAGGTAAAGGATTTTTTGTCTGCTCATCCGTCACTATGGCTCCTGCCTCACCACCTGACTCCAAAATCGTTGGATGGGGCTTGGAGTAACCTGGTCTAGGGGAAGGTATCCCTGCCCATGGCAGGGGGGTTGGTACAAGGTGAACTCTAAGGCTCCTTCCAACCCAAACCATTCCGTGTTTCTATGGTGTCAAAGCAAGAGAGAGAGGTAGTTTGAGAGGATAACTGGGCCGAAATTGTCCTCCCAGAACAGCTCATAAAGGACAGAACACAGATGGAAGATCAATCAAAGCTTTCCTTCTTAAATTTGACCAATATTTAAAATCACTGTATGGAATCAATGAACAGTGTGATATTATTTAACTTGTCCTCTCTATTTAGACTTTCAGAGTTTTAGGTGTATTTGGGCTCCATCATGTTTTCATTCTTTATTGTAATTTCTTGATGCTTGCACCACACATATCTTCCAGAGCATTCCAGGTCATTAAAAATTCACTCTCTCCTTTTTGATCTCTCACCTAGTTGTCAGCCTCAAGTGTGAGTTCCTCCCTGGAATGCTGTTCCTTTATTGCTCATTGTCAAAAATGTTCTCACTTGGAATTTTCCCGGCTGGTGACATGGTGGGCTTTCGCTGTGGGTCAAAGTTTGCATATCAAGCCATCAGTTTTCATCATGGTGTTTGTCATGAGCTGAGGACATTTTTATTAGATGAAACAATAAGAGGGCAAAATGCATTAAAATTCAGCCTGCCTGTTGCAAGCTGTAAATGAATCCAACTTTGGCTAAAACAGAATAATTTATCCTAAAGGAGACAATATTAATATTGTTTTTCTTTTTGCTCTTGTGAACATTGGCCTGCATAGGGCAGGGGGGATTTGGGTTTTTTAGTGATATTAGATATTACTAATTTTTATTTAATAATGTTAAAATCCACTAAATTTTTATAAAAGATTACTATTTTTACTAAAACATTTCTCATTTTTAATTTAGTAGTATTAAAAATTATTCATTTAGCAATATTTAGGAAATTATAGTCATTTTAGGAATATTGAAAAACATTAATACTTTGCAAATATTTGTTTGTTAGTTCCAGAGATATGAGACTATAGAGAGACTTGTAATGTGTTGAAATCTATATAAACATAGTGAAAAAACTCTGAAAAAGATAATAATTATATAATTATAATTGTTGTTTATTTCTTCTTTTTTATTTTTTATTTCCTTAAGAATATGCTGTAATTTTTTTTAAACTATGTCCTTTTTAGAAAACTACATCCTTTGTGGTCTACATTTTCAGCTGCCAGAAGGTCTGGGGCAAACTGTCACTTGGAGATACACTTTAGATTAAATCTTAAAGGCTTCTTAAGCAGCCAGTGCAAACAGCTGGGTTTTATTCAGCAAAAAATGGATTTTATTGTGCGAGGAAACAATGAATCCAGCTCCCAACCCACTGCACTGTTCTTCAGACAAACTTGTCTTTTTTGTTCCCACCTTCAGAGGTCTTTAATTATAAAATTCAAAGCCACGAGAGGTGAAGAATGCTCATGAAGACGAGGTTAAATGTGAAATATCCCACAACTGATGGAATTTTGCCCCCTTACTGCTGTCACTGGTGTCTGCACTGTGGTGTCCAACCTGGTGGGTGCCTGTGAGAGGAACTGCGAGGACCTGCCTTGCCGGAGTGGGAATGAGTTGGGAATATCACATTGGGTTCCTGTGAAGATGCAGAGGGGTGTCCATCTCCAGAGACAGCCCCTGCCTGTGTGGATCCCCATATTCACACTCCAGCCTGTGATGGGCTCCCCCATCTCCTGTGGGTTGTTTGGATTTGATCCAGATTTGGAATGGGTTGCCCGCAGAGGTTGTTGAGTCGCCAACCCTTGATGTGTTCAAGGGGAGGCTGGATGAGGTGCTGAGTGATATGATCTAGATGTAGATGTTAGGTTTAGTTGGATTATAGGCTGGACTAGATGATCTTTGAGGTCCTTTCCAGACTATTTAAGCATCACCACAAAAAGTCTCTGTTGAGCATCTCCTCCAGCAGGAGAATTAAGAACATATTTAACACTGGGATTCTGTTGCTCTGCTGTTGACTTCATGCCTCAGAATTCTGGGGAATGACCCCAGCTGGCCACAGCAAGGAGCCTTGAGAAAAGAAACCCAATGCAGTCTTACAAACCATTGAGGGTGGTGAAATTACTCCTTTAAAAGGGAGATACATCATTCTGAATGGTACATGGCAACCAAATTTAGAAAAACACGTCATCAAGGTGTGGAGGGCGCAGAGTTTCTGGAATCTGACTCAGCCCCATCACAAAGCCTTTTTAATCTCCCTACGTGCTCACCAGGTTGAATCACAGACCATGGAAGGGAGAAAGGTCCGTTTGTTAAACCACCAGAGCGTTGTGCTGGACACTGTGTCAAAGGCACCAAGATGCTGAGAAACCCTTGGGTGACACAGGTTTGATGTGTTGGTTCTCTTCACAGCGAATTCAAAGCGGGAACACATCTGAAAAGGTAGATAGTCTAATGAGTAAGACATTTGGTAAATAAGAGCAATTAAAAATCAAAAGCAGTGCACATCTGAAAAGGCAGATAATATGGTGGGTAAGACATTTGGTAAATAAGAGCAAATAATGATGTTCTAAACCTCAACCTAACACGCTCATGTCAACACTTCACGCTCTCACCCACAGCAGGTTTGTAACATTTTTAAAATACAGATAGGTTTTTGTCCTTTGTGGAAAGTATTTTCTTGCCTTCTAGTCAGGTATTTAGCTTCACTTTTGGGGATGCAGTAGGATCCAGACAGATTTTTATTGTGTTTGCTGAGGGGGTTTTTTTAGCATTTAGAGCACATGTAAGAAAAAGCTGTGATGGAAATCCTGTTTTGCTCTTATCTGTTTGGAGTGCTACTAGGACAAACTTTGCACCAAACCCAGAGCTTGCTGTTTCAATCATAGAATGGTTTGGGCTGGAAGGAACCCCAAAGATGATCAAGTTCCAGGCATCTTTCCATGGGCACGGACACCTTTCCCTGGAAATAAATTAATAGCCAAATAACTTTGATGTGGGGGAACAGAGCGAGGGAACGAGCTTGGGATCCCATAACAGGTCTGAGGTGAACCAAGACAGGAACCTGTGTATCCTAAATTCTATAGAATTGAGTGGCAAAATGTTGAAACAGGTGTATTTATGTGGCTCTCGGGTTCTACAGTAAATGCCAAAGCCTGTCTTGCCTAACCCTTTCAGATGGAGAGAGCTTCCCAATAGCCTCAGATTCAGCCTGAAACAAGCCTAGTCCTTAAAGAATCTTGTGGAACAAACCAGTACATCCCATGAGGCAGTCACAGACCCCTGGGTACCCCTTGCCTTTTTAAGTCTGGGTGGTCCTTAGATCCAACTGCAGACCCCAGGCCTCATAATTTAAATTTGAAACCAGCATAAAGTTAAACATTTTGTGATGCTAAACTGTCTATTCCTGATTTGAAGATTACAAGACCTAGGCAGTTCCCCAGTTTGCTGGATGTTTCTCACTAGAATTAAAAACTTTCTACATTAAAAATATTTGTCTTATTTCTAGAATCCCTCCAGCTGTGTTTTATCCATCTCACTTTAGGTGTCAACAAATATTTTTCTATGAGACATTTTCTCTAGATTAAAGCACTACCTAAAATCCTCTGTCTGGACAAGTGCTACAGACCACAATTACATCAGTTGGAATTGCTGCCTGGCATTTTTCACATTGCAGTTCAAACTAATCTGTGCAGAGCTCAGTGCACAGTTCACATGGTACTTGATGAGAATTTTTCTGATGGAGAAGTGGCTGAAAAAAGAGATTGACTATTCACTATTTAATTTCTGATTCAAACCATTGTTGGAGAAATCTTGGGAGGCTTTTTTTGGTTTGTTTGTTTGTTTAAAGCACAACTTGCTGGGAGGAACCGAGTGTTTGAGCTCAGCAGTGGCTGATGACAGATGTCACCCAGCAGTGCTTCTCTGCCAGCAGTGGCTGAGTGGAACTCCCAAGGCCAAGTTTCTACTTTCAGTACTTGAAAAAAAAAAAAAAGGAAATGTGAATTCACTCTGCGGTGTCACAAGGGTTATAGAGGAAATTTGTGTTCAGCTGGTCCTTATTTGAGGGAAATGCAAATTCAGGCTTTCCCTTGGCAGTCAAAACGACAGAGGAGTAACCAGGAGAGTAATCCATTCAGAAATTGGAAGAAAGAACAAAATATTATACTCTACAGTTTCATTCTCTCAATAAACAGGCTTTGGGTTTATTTTCATAAAGGCACATGTTGCAGCTGGTATAGGTGGAGGGGAGCCATGTCAGACATGGGGACATGCAGCTGGAAGAGCCTTGTGCATCCAGCTCCCTGGCATTTCCAGGAATTACAATAACTGTAACATTTTGCTGTATAGGCAGACATTTTTCTACACTTATTTAATTGTTGGGCCACAGCTCTTCATCTCCCAGGAGACAGTTCCCCCCCTAGGTGACCTCTTTCCCTGGCAAGTGAACACCTGGGAAATTACCCATATCAGCGAATCCAGCCACAGGTCTTGATAAGAGAAATATCTACTGCAAACTAAGGACTTGGTAGTGATTAGGAATGGATTTATTCCATTTTCATGGTGTCCTGCAGTCATTTTAGAAGGGGACTGTCTGTTTTGCTGCTTGTTGTACATAATGGAAAGGAAATGTTCACTTAATTCATGTTATAGCCCCAGTATTTATTTGTCTGGGGGCCTCAAATATTTTAAAGTAGAGGCAAATGTTGGGTGGGTTCTGTCTGACAGGACACAGCACTTCACCCTGGGGTTCTCTCCTCAAAACCATGAGTCTTGGTAGAACACGAATATATCTGAAAGGAAAATATACACAACTCTCCAAATCTCCAAAATTCGCCATACGGTAGAAATAATTCTTCCCTTGTGGAAACTGAGGGCATAAATAGGGCCTGGTGACCATGAGGCACTTTTGTGTAGCACTCTGACTTTTCTGGTTGCAAGAGATGAATTAGAAATCCAAGGAGTATCTCAGGGTGCTTTGGAGTACATTAAAAATTCAGAGAAAATGAGGCAGTGTGCGAAGTTCCAGTATCGTAAATGAGTTTGTGTGTGTGAGCGTGTGGAAATCCGTCTTTCACAGCACAGCTTTTGCTCCTATGAGGTTGCCAGATTTTTGGCTGTCAGATGGTCACTTTTCTTTGTCTAATTGGCGACGAGTGACAGGACCACAGGAAATGGCCTTGAGTTGTATCAGGGGAGGTTTATGTTGGCTATTAGGAAAAATTTCTTCACTGGAGGAAATGTCAAGCCCTGGAACAGGTTCACTGGGGAAGGGGTGGAGTCCCCCATCCCTAGAGGGATGTAAAACTCCTGTAGATGTGGCACCTGGGGACATGAGTTAGTGGTGGGCTTGGCAGTGCTGGGGGGATGGTTGGACTTGATGATCTTAAAGGTCTTTTCCAACTTAATTTATTCTATGATTCTATGTTTCTATTTAGATGAGAACTACAGAAAAAAACCCAAGAAAATTAATATTATAGTTTAAAACTCAACAATAAAAGTAGCTGTTTGTGCAAATGTGCACAAGGAGACAGGGTTTATATGCAAATGGAGAGAAGCTGCTCTCCTCACTGAAGGTAAGAACATGCCCTGTGCACAAATATGTGCAAAATCTCAACAAATCCATTGTAAATGAATTAAATTCATCATCAATAATGCAAGGAAGAAAGGAAGATTGTGTGATAACGAAAGATATGACCCAATGCAGTTATCTTTGCACCTATCAGTAGGAGTCCAGGAAAAAAAAATGGAATTTAAATCTCATCAATAAGGATATCGTTGCACACCTGGGGTCTAAACATCTGGGAGGTGCTGTATTAGTGAAACCATCCCCAGAGTTACCAGGGGGATGAAAAACTGAAAGCACCAGCCACCTGCAATTTTAAATCACTAATTTGGAAAGACGTGTTTGTGTCAGCTTGTTTCAAAAGCACCAAACAAGCTGCATCATCATTGTTGTTACTGCGATCCCAGCATTATCCACATCCCGGTGTAGAGGGATTTAGATGCACACAGTGACTCCGTGTCTTAAGATGAGGCTCTGCACCCCTCAGAATGTCTCTAATTCCAAATCACTAGGGGTTATATTCCCCTCTTGATGTGCTATGGATTGATATCCATAACTCCTGGTAATACCCAAGGGAATTGCATGAATCACCATTCAAGAAGATGAATCCTCACATCTTTTAGTTTCTGGAGTTTTCTCATCCATCATATTTCTCGTATGCACTTATTAGCAAGCTCACAGTCTGTTGATATGAACTGTTAAAATCTAGTTATTCCTGGGTGAAATTCTATTATTTCAAGGTAAAGAGTGCTTTCAAAGCAGGTTTTACTTTGTGGATATTGATAATGACATGAAGAAGTGCACCTGAGCAGTGTGATACTTCCAAATAATCTGCAAAATTACATTCTGATCCCCACCCGGGCTTGCAGCTCTCACTAAGAGGAAAAGAAGCCCAGTGGGTGATTTTTCCACTCTGAGGAAACATGGTCAGAATGTGTGTGCAAAATGGCTGTCAAAGCACTAAAGAAGCCACGCTCCATGCAGGACTGTTACTGTAAACTTAATTCAAGTTGCATTTCTTTGGCAGAGCCGCTTTTCCTGTCTGTGGTTTTCTGAAACAAAATGTCTTGTACTCACTAGTCCACAACTGGTCTTTGTTCTCTCAGTGAGCAGAGAAGTCACATCTGAGATGGTCTGAATGATGTAAACAATACTCCCTTCCCCCCTGTCCCCTAAAGTCTTCTTAATCCAGTCCATGCCATTTCCATCCCGCGGATATGAAGGAAACCTCCCGCCTTGTAATATATCAGACCCAGCTTATTGCCTCCCGTCAGCTGAGCTCCCACTCCTGGGCAAGCTCTGAATTTAGCCAAACACCAACTAACAACCTCATCAACTAGTTTTGATCCTGGAGACCATGCGGGTTTGCCTTCTCGTGGCAAACAGGTGTCAGGGCTGCAGGATGAAATCCTAAAATTGACTAAATAAAGCTGCACCTCCAAGTCCTTTGTTCGTGGAGTCTCACATGGATCAGCTCCTCTCCGGCCTTTTCCGGCATCTCTGTGAAACCCGAAGATAAACTGATTAGCCAACATCACTTGGAGTGCCAGCAGCACAGATAACATACAGCCTTTCCCATTTGCCACCACGCAGAGCTACATCCTTCACATCAGGGCAGCCTTATGAAGGAAGGAGAGCTCACTGAAGCTGAATCTTAGTGAGGCAGAGGTAATGCTGCTGCTCAGAGGAAAGGATTTCAAAGAATACATCGCTGTAGCACTGTCTCTTTTTTTTGTTGAAGGTGTCGGTTCAGTCTTCCCTGACAATAATCTCATCCACAGCAGCATGTGTAATATCTTCTGTTGTTTCCTTCCAGCTCAGAGACTCTGTCCTAACTCCTCCAGTGGTGACCTCACATTGTTACTGCAGTATTTTGCCATTTTGCAGGAAAACTGCAGCTGTGTGAGCTATACAGAAAGCCATCATGATTTGGAAGACTCTAGGTAGTAAGAAATGTCATCAGGTAGGGCCACCAGCTACTCAACTGCATTGTACCAACAGTCCTTCAAAGTGGCTTTTCAGAGAATTAAAAATCTAATTCATAGTGTGTTCTTTGTTTGCAAGATCTAACAAGCCCTGGAAAAGGTTACTGGGGAGAGAAAACCCAAACCCAAACAACATCCAGGAATCCCTGAGGTCTATTCTCAAGAATTTTGCTCCTCTAAATTGTGGAGCTTTTTATAATAGTGTGAAGAGCTCTTGGCTGAGAGATCATAGAAAATCCTGAGCTGGAAGGGACACACAAGGATCATCAAGTCCTTCTGTCCCTGCAGAGGATAAATAAAACTTTCCTCAAAGGCAATGCAAGTTTGGCTCCCTGGAGAAGAAACAAGCACCACAACTCTCACTCCTTTCTACTCCATGTGTATTTTCCAACCTCACTTTCTTCTGTATCTCAGTTACTCAAGGTAAGACAAAACCCAAACCACTGCAACAAAATCCACTGAAAGAAAAGGAGTGAAGAACATCAGTACCCAGTATGTGCACAACATAAGCACCAGTATAAGATGGGAATACTCTGTGAATGAAAATGATGATCAGGGTCTCAGTGGAAAAATCATATCTTAAAGTACATATACGTACACTACTTGAGATACTCATGCTTAGTGCATGCTGCATGTAAAATATCTGAGTTGCCCTGAAGGTTTGCAGACCCAACCATGCCAAAAGGGTAGGTATCCACTCTAAACAAGCTGTCCATGACCTTCCCACAGTTAGTGAAGGTTTTGCTGACAGTGTGAATTGCAGTATTGGGTGACACATGGCCATGAGGTGCAGAGAACATGTTCTGCAAACTCCGTTTTCTTCCAACTTGCAACATGAGAACTTTAAGCAGGCGAGTCAAGGTGCAGATCGGCACTTGCAGCCCTATGGTTAGCATGTTGTAGGTCATGCTGTGGTCTGATCAAAGTGAATACAACTCAAACAGCCCATGGCAGCAGAATTTTATCCCACGAGAGGAACCCTTCTTTGCTTTGATTTGTGGGTCCTACTTTCAAATAGTCTTTTACAGACATTGGTGGCTGGTGCCCTCACTTACAGAGAGTAAGGATGGTGGAGTGCACCAAAGTGTAATATTTAGCAGAAATAACCTTTCTCCATGGATTTGCTGGGCATCAAGATGAAATACTTGCTCCAAAACACAAAGAAGCAAAAACCTTCAAGCAATTGAACTAGCTGGACTTCACCTCTTTAGTTGGTCTACATTCACAATCTAATTTACAAAAACAGAACCCCCTTTGTGCCAGGCCAGGGTTGGATCTTCTGCTCCAGATGAACAAAAATACCTGCTACCTTTCAGTGTAGAGCTAAAACTCTCTCCATCATCCACACAGCATTTTTCTATGAGCAGTTTTCCTCTTAAAATTACCCAGCAACCCCAAGCCTGACTCTTGTTAGTGGCAAAGGATGAGATATTATTGTTACCTTCAAGCTTATCTGCCAGAAAGCAAAGACATCCTGCTTGGCTTTCCCTCTCCAAGTGAAGTTTTCTTGGAGTACCTGCAAGCAAGGATCACTCTGAAATTTGCTTGTACATCCTCTGAGGCTGCAAACAAAAATGAAGCGCTGTGACAACCACATATAAAGTTGGTGTTTGCCTCTCTCTGTCTCATTCATGCTTAGGAACCTCTGGATTAAGTGACCCGTGTGTCAAGTCTGAGAGGGGAAAAAAATTTTAAAAAGCAGATTATATTCTGTCAAATGGAGAAACAGCAATAAGTAAGAATTTAGAGAACTAACCACAACACGTCCAATTATTTGGGCTTAGGATTTATCTTACTGGTTTTTTTCTTTTTCTTTTCTTCTCCCAGCCCCTGCCTGATACTTAAAACACAAAACCCAGCAGGGAGAGAGGTAATGGAATTTGGAGGCAACTGGTGTTCAAAGACCTCACTTGAAATGGGTCTATGCTAATGCCGAGGGTCTGTGCAAATTGGGTCAATGTCCTGTGTGCTCCAAAAGGGGCAAATTCATCCGGGCATCCTACGTGGGGCAGGATTGTCTCTCTAAGTATTTCACAGGGCTGCACCTTTGAGCCGAAACCTCAAAGAGGTTTTTGGCCGTAACTGACCCGGCCAGAGCGGGACACATTTATCCCCCAGGAATCATCAGGCGCGTGTGTGGTCTCGGAGCTGGGCACAGAGAGGGCACGTTCATCCCAATGTAACCGAGTTTAATTGCTGCCTCCTGCCTCTCCATAAAAGGAATCTATGTTTAAAGCCTTGGAGCCTTTCCCCTGAACTTTCTTAATGCAGACTGAGTTGATGTAACTTCCCCGTCCCTGATGGAATTATGCTGCTGAATTATTGGCCAGAAGCAGACTTGAGTTTGGTAATGAACCTCATCATAAACCCTCTTCTGTCTCCTCTGTGTATCTTCATGAAATACTAAAAATCGCTTTACATGTTTGCACATGCAATTCTCACACACAGTATTTACACACAAAGCAGAAATTTAAAGGAGTTGCTATAAATTAAAAAGACCCGTTTTGCACAAAATCAGAGTGGTTCTCCTTTTTTCTGAGGCAGAAAACAAGTTTTACAGAAACAAATTTTTGAAAGTCATGGCGCTGAGAGTAGGTAAAATAAGAGCTATAATTCAAGCCCATGGGTCTTTCTGTTAAAAATGTGGCTGCAGGCATCTTATTGGCACATTCTTCCTTAAAAATAGACATCACTGAGCAAGTATTGATACAAGTACAGGTTTGCTGGCTTGGGGAAGAGGTTGTTGTATAGCGCTGGAGGAAACAGGTGCTTGACAGTTCCAAGCCATTAAAGAAACCTGTAGGTTCAACACTGAGCACCTACAGCTGCAGACCCCACTTGAATAAATGGAGGCATTAAATGCATCATATTCACAGGGAGCAATAAATGCAGGTAATTATGGAAATAAGAGGCCAAGGAGAGGGGAGTGGGTGAAGTGCTTGTTCATGTGCAGAACAATGCCCAAACAAAGCAGGTAATTCCTTTATGGAGTCACCATCAGCTGGTTGTATGTGCCTTTTGGTTGAAGAGGGAATTGCAATTCTTCAGGACGGTCCAGGCAGTTTGTTCTATCCTGGAATGAGGCAGTAGCTGAAAAGCCAAAATTCAAAATTCCAACTTTGGATAAGAAAAACTCTGGCAGTTTTTGGTGTGAAAATTATTTTGGTTTTGCTATTCCGGGTTACGTCAACTGATGTTTTACCCTGTGCCAGCAGACTTGACTCTTTCACATTCTTGGATGACTATTGTAGAAACATAATTAGCTTTTTCACTTCTTACAGTGACATATCCATCATATTCTTCTTTCCCTGTAAATTCACAGGGATAAGTTTGCCTCCAAAGAGCAGTTTGCAGTGATCTTTGTGCACCCTGTCCATCAAGACCTCCCCTCTGCAATGCAGAATGGGAAGAGGCTGATGCAGTTTCTTGATGGATAAAGATGGATATTTCAGGTGAAATGGCAAAAAAAGCATGGACAGCCTTGGAAAAAGAGGTTCACACATCCAGTGGGAGCTCCACCATGCGTGAGGCAGCTTCTGTGTGAAGCGCTTTTCCTGATTAATGCCTATGAACTCAGTGCTGATTCCACCTAAACACTGTAAATGAACTTCAGGAAAAACAAGTGTTTTTCTTTTTGATCAGCTGCATCTCTGGCAATATAATGAGCACAATTACCCTTGCTTGACTATGAAACATTATTCTGGTTTGGCAGTTAATTGCTGATGATGTTTTCAAGCTTATTAAAACCAGACAGTGTATTCACAAATGTTTAATCAGAAATTTCTGATAACATTTAAAATATCTGCAGTCTTTTCTATCATTTGTCTTGTTTTCTTAATTTTTTTACAAAAAGACATCAAAATCCAAGAAAATCTGTTTAATGTCCTGAGGTTTTCCTGCTTTGAAATGTGAATGAACTAACATTATATTAGTGCTGTCAAATACCATTTTTGTTATCCGAGGACAAAATCTGCAAACCCTTCCATATCTGAAGATACATTTGGAAATTAATTCTTGATTAAGGTATCAAGACAAGCTCAATTCAAATTACAGTACTAGTTGTAGCAGCAGAAGGAGAAATATGTACCACAGAGTTACTACAGCCTATTTGTGGATTATTGTGCATTTAAAGGCAAAAACCCCCCAACCCTCCTCAGAAAATAAAAACCCAAACAAACAAGAGAAACAAAACCCACAAGATATTTTCATCCTCAAAGAATTTTCTATCCAAGCACAAGTTTAGAGGCCACAGAGGTGTGAAAAGAAGAACTTACTGAGACAATGCAGGTCAATATGAGAGGTCTTATCAAACCTACTGTCAAATGCTTTGTCTTCAATGTATAAAGAAACTGTTGTTCCACAGTTCTGCTGTTCCTTAGTGTTTGGAAGAAGAGGACCTGAAAACACCTTGGCTACCAGGACTGCAGGAAATTCAATTGCCCTTTGGTCTATGGGATGCTGGAATTATCCATCCCCATTACCCATACAAGCATGGGATGTATAAATCGCAAGAAAAACTCCTGCAGCCCAGAATCAGCATTACATTTAGATCATAAAGTCAATAAAGCAAGGGCAGTTCTTTGTAGGTTCTGCCAACAAGTCCCAAGCATTGACTAAGTGGTGGGACATAGCAACACTTCAGCTGTGCCTTCTCCTGATGTATGAGTGACCAGGAATTACTTTCACAGGTCAGTCTTTTTAGGATTAATGACTCTGGCTGTGCTCACTCCTTGTTCAACCTTTCTACCCACTTGTCACCCTGACCCTTCTGGGGAAGGAGTAGCAGAGTATTTCTGATTCTAGGGAGGGTCTGCTGTATGTACCATGGGCTTCAAGATTTCACAAGATCCACAGTTCACCTTAAAATGGATAATTAATTGCAAAAAATTATTATCCTAATGACTGAAACGTGTTCTAGTTGTCAGGGGAGAAAGCAGAATTCTGGACTGATTTTCAACAAAACATTGGCAAGTGTTTCTGGTTTCGTTCAAAAATATTGCTGACTTTGCTTTGGCAAGTTGATAAAGGCTTGAATGACACAAAGGCTTGTGTGACACAAATACCATGAGAAAAGTGATTAATTTTCACTTTGTCTGTTTTTATCTGCTTTATCCTTATCCTGTGATGAATTTCTAAGAGATTTTAGTGGGTGCTTGTTTCTTACTTTGGACTGTTGACTCTGGTAACCCATGAGTTTTGCCCATTCCTGAAAAGCTGGAAAGACCATTCATAGAATCGTAGAATCCTAGAATGGTTTGGCATGAAAGGGACTTCAGAGACCATCTGGTTTCAACCCCTTTGCCCATGGGCAGGGATACCCTCCACTAGACCAGGTTTCTCAAAACCCCGCCCTAACTACTAGTTTGTCTTGCTAGATGGGTTTGAATCCATTGTGGTTTGAAATCCTCTTGGTCTGGCTTGAATACTCCTGATGTGCAGATATCTGCGGGATTCTGAATTCTCTAAATCCCATTGGGTTTGGAAGATGGAGGTGTTCATCTATCAGCAGCACAGAGCCTGTAAACACGAGCTTTAGGGCGATAATCATGAAACAGAACATCGTCTTGATCGCAAGTGCAAGGGGGAGCTAAACATAGTTCCCCCTAATCTCTTGGGATCTGGGTATTTATCTCTCTGCTTAATTGAATGAATGGGAAATTAGATAAAACTTTGCAGAGTAAATCTTTCAGCAAATGTGATACCCAAGTAAAAAATTTTCAGCAGACTCTACATTTTCACAGCTGCTCCTTTGTTTTGTGGAAGTGTATTTTGAATGTAAGTCCTGCTTACATTGCATGCCTATTAATTCTATTGTACATATTAAATGTCCTCTTTGTAGGGTCTAAAACCAGAAGGGAGTCTAAAAACAAATAGCATGTGTTTAAAATGTTTTATGGAAGATGGCACCAATATTTCCTGAAAGCCTCCATGAGTCCAAGGCACTGCTCTCTGATAACAGCGTTATTGTTCAAGGCCAAGACTGGAACCTAAAATAAAGTAGGAAATAATAGAAGGGAGAGAATATGCTACTTAGCTCTGCAAGTGACAAAACCCTCCCCAACATACATAAAAGACACAAAAAATTATTGCTTTCTTCTCTACCAGCCTACTTGGTCTGTGACAATTTAAGTCCCATTTGCACTTAATAGCTAAGAAGTAACAGTTATTTTCCTTTTATTTCAGCAAATCCTGCAAGTCATTAGGAGTGACATCGGTTTCACATGTTATCACCCACAGCATGGTGATGTCTCACATGCAAATGCTGTGAGAGGTACCTCTGCTCCCCTTTTGTAACAGAGTTCTGCCTTTTACTTGTGGACTTTAAACTGAAAGTGGAGAGGTTTAAATTAGATATTAAGAACAACTTCTGGGCTGTGAGAATGGTGAGACACTGGCACAGGTTGCCCAGAGAAGCTGCGGATGCCCCATCCCCAGAATGGTTCAAGGCCAGGTTGGACAGGGCTTGGAGCAACCTGGAATAGTGGAAGGTGCCCCTGCCCATGGCAGGGGGTTGGAACAATATGGCCTTGAAGGTCCCTTCCAACCCAAATCATTTAAAGATTCTATGATTCTATGACTTTGGAAATATGTTGCAGGCCTTCATAGTAATCATCCTGAGGTCTTTCTAGTCAGGGAGCTGGATGTGCTCCTATGCCATGAAGGATCCACAGCTGGGGAGGGTTCATGAGCTGCTCAGTGGTGGCATTGCTTTTGAGCATCTCCTCAGCTTCTCCCAGGTTGTTTTCACACCCTCTCTCATGACAGAACATGCCTTTGCACTTCCAGCCTTGATACAGAACACAGATTGTATTATGTGGACTTCAAGTTACTCTACGAGTGTCATGGACCAGCCACACCAGAAGACAAAAACACAGTGGCATTAAGGAAGGATGATAATCCAGGTGCTGTTGAGTCAATATCTGGATATTTCTGTGACATTCAAAACTTCTGGCAGAGGTCTGGCCAAGAGAAAGCAGACATGGCGACAATGCCCCACATGTTCTAGTCATCCCTGCCTATCCTACGTGACCCACAGCAGCCACCAAAATTTAGGGCATCTGCCAGGTTATTTAATTCTGTGTTAGAATGAGTAAGACACAGAAGGTTGAAAAAAATACCATCTTCTGAGTTGCAGCATGGTTTCTTTGGCTGCAGCTGTGGCTCCAGGCCTTTGCTTACCGAAACAAATGGTAGAATCCGTCCATCGTAGCTGCTACGTGTATGGCAGGAGAATATTGAGCAGCAAGGACAGATCCAGTGAGGAAGAAGGTGGACTTAGTGAAGGCACAGGGAACTGGGCTCAGGAGGAGAGGCACTTTGCCAGTCAGGGGAGATGCAGAACTTACCACCTGCTACCACAGAAGTAATTAAATTGCTCTCCAGAAATGGATAGTCCATATCCAAGTGAGGCAAAACTGATCTCGTACAGATCTGTTCCAACCTGGAGAGTTAATACATCTCTCCATTTCTAATTATGCTGTTACCCAGTATGATGCCAACTCCAAAGGCAGAACCTGTGTCACTAAAGAACCTTTTCTTTGTGGAAACAATGATTAGTGGAGGCAATTATTTCTCATGAAAAATTTCACAAATAGTTCACTTTTCTTTTATTTGATCACAAAAAAAAAAAAGTAAGAACTTTAAAACTAAGCCTGATTTTTTCTTTATTTTTAGGATAAATATTCAATTTTAGATAAATCTCTAATAAAACTTTTACCCAAAGATGGCATTTTTAAAAGAAGGGAAATATTGAAGGGTTCTCCATAAATAACCATGAAGTATCAAAAGAAACAGAAGCACCAGCAAAAATTTCATATCTATCCAAAAATTTGGGGGTTTTTTCCTCTTCCTCTGGAAGAGGAGAAGATGTGAAGACACGGGCAAGTCAATGTCATTGTGGATCTCACCTCACCAATCCACTGATGTTCATTTACATCCCAGTGAGACCTACCTGAGCTGCTCAGCTTCCATTGACTTAATCATGCCGTGTTCTTTCTCGCCTCTCTTATGTATGTGTGATTTTAGTGGAGCAAAGCATTTCTGGGCAAACAAAGCCCTAACGGGTGTTTTGATTTGAGACCCCCTATGAAGGGACAAGCAGAAGTGTGTGTTCAAGGCTGGAGCTGCAGTCACCGATTTGGTGAGGGAATTGACACATATGGGGTGTCTCCTCACCAGTTCAGTCTCATAAACAGGTTTATGGTGGTGATTTCTGCTGATGAAGGTGCTGCAGTTTGATGGGTCTTTGCCCATACAGTGACCTGTGATTGCAGGGAGGCAATGAGTAAAGTGCACTTGCTTTTGGGGTGACTTTTAGTCTGAGTGCACATCAGAAATGTTTTGTTCCTCCTGTCTTGATTTGAGTCAAAGGTCAACAGGAGAGACCAATTCCCCAATTTTAAACCGTCATGTTTAAAATGAACATTTCCAAACACATCACCACTACAATGTCTGTCCATTTACTTACTGAAATGTGGTGTTTGGCCCTGATTTGTGCTGGGGCAGGGATGAGGAGATGCAGTGGGGGCCCCTCCTCCCCATCTCTACAGAGGTATCTAGGTAAGTGACTCTGGACCATGATCTCCAAAGGTGACACCTCTGCAGCTTGACCTGGTTCCCCAGGAGGAAAGGCAGGTGCAGAAGGGTCAGTGATGATTACTTCATGCCCCTCTGAGCTCCAGCTCTCCATCACACCACTCTGCTCCTTGGCTGGTTGGTGAGTGAACCCTCCATAACCCATTTTGGGTGTCTCCTGCCCTGCTCTGCCCAGGCTGAGTAGCACCATGCCATGACCACAGGTCCCACCACCAGCCTGGGGCTTTCACTGGAAAAGGGTGTCTCACTTTTGTCTTTCATTCTGATGATAGCCCATCTCCTTGTCCTCCTTCTGTCCCCATTAGCAATTAGAGGGTAGTATTATACCAGGTACAGGCAGGGTGAGGGCACAGTGGTGGCTGGTTGGAGTCAGGCGGTGACGAGGTGTTTTTTGCAAAGTGCTTAGTGTGGTGATTTCTCACTGCCTGCATTGCCACCAAGGGCAGCTTTCTGCCTGGCATTGTTCTGCTCCTTAATCTCGGTCATGTGCTCTTTGGCATCCAGATTCACAGTCAGCGCTTTGATATTTATTCTGTGTCATTTGATCAGTGGGGTGGGGGCAGCCCTTTCGGCAACCCCCTCCCCTTTTCTGCTCGGCAGCGTGGTGGCAAATAGGCTGGATACAAGTAGCCAATCACAAAATTGCTGCTGGGAGGAAAGGAGGGGAAAAAAAACCCCAAATCCATAGAGTAACCTATGCAGCTGTGTTTTATTGAATGGATGTGGATACCTCCCTCTCCCAACAAAGCCCTTGGAGGGTTTGCAGGTGCCTCACGGGTGCCACCCCTCACTCCACTCCCCAAGCGATGCTCGCACAGTCCACCCCACCCCTCGGACAAAAACTTCTGCTGTCGTATCACAGGACACGATAATCTCCTGTATCCCGTCTCTGTAACCCAGAAGCCGCCTCCCCCTAATATTTTACATATTCCCTAAATTCGTTTGCAAGGGGGCAGGAGAGGAGATAACGGCGGTGAGTTGAGCCGAGTGGGAACTGCTGACTGACAAAGTGTGTAGTGCAGTACGGGTGCTTTCTGCCTCTCTAATTATCCTTTTCCTTCTTGACTCCAGTATCACATGTAGCCATGTGTAGAATCATAAAATAATTATGCAGTGTACAAGCTTTCTGGGAGCATGTACCACTGTTTTCCTAATTCTTTATCGCTCCCATTGATCGTGGCGTGTGTGCATTGATCCAAGTCGGCCATCTGGTTGGGGAAGATAAGCGTGCGAGTGTCTTTGCATTGCACTGTCACTCAGGGAGGGGGGTACATTTTGGCTGTAGGGAATTACAGGGGCAGGATTAGCCCTCTTCCTAGGAGTAAACTGAATTTTAAATGCAGCGTTGCAGCTGCATGGACCATGTTGCTAACTTCTGGGTTTGCCCATAGACTGAGTAGATGAATTATTATTACTATTATTATTATTACGTATTATTATTTCCTTCTCTTCCCTGTTCAGACTGTCTTTGGAGATAGAGATATGGCTTGCATTAAATGGAGGGGAGAGAAGGGAAAAGGAGGAATGTCCTTCCCTGCACACACCAGACTTGTGAGTGGCTGCTGTGTTACAGGATTTCGAAATGGCAAAACCAGCTTTTAAATGCAGGAAGGAACCTGCAGCATGGAATGCATTTTGCAATAAGAATCACTGGTAAAAAAAAAAAAAGGGGGAAAAAGAAAAGATGAAGTTATCAGCCTATGACAGGAAATTAAAGAGTGGATATTAATCAGCTCTCTTAACTTAATCAAGACAAATAACCCTACTCACGCATTATCGGGATGTGTATGTTTAATAAGCAGCAACAAAACAATGGAGAGGTTTTTAAATATTATTTATTTATTTATTTTTCTCGCCTACCAGCTTTCCCCCTAACAATGGGCACATCCTGCAATGACTTGAACTTAGCTGCAATATTTTATGGCGACGGCCACTCTGTGTGTGTGTGTGCACTCACACCCCTGGTCGTCCTTTTGTCAAATGTGATGGTGCCCATTGTTGTCTCATATTCTGCAAATGTATGGAAGGTGCCTCAAAAGCCTTTCCTCTAAAATTGAACAATTCTGTCAAAAAAGATTAGTTCTATTTTGTCTGCTGCTTGCTGACTATTCATGAATGTAAAGAGAGAGGGCTTGGGTGTCATACTAAGTTGCTAAGGTGGCTGGCTTTCGCCTATTGACTTGAGGATACCAAACCAGAGCCTACAAAAGAGCAGCCAGAAGGAGAGGAGAGAACTGGTCTGCCATGTGTTTCAGCTATACCTTCTTTAGCTGCCCATTTATTTCTTTTGTTGCCACAACTTTTATTGTCATACAGTTGAAAAAAATGTTAGACACAGGCTTCAGGCTGCACCAAGCAGAAAAAAGGATTAGCATATCACTAGGATCATCTTACACTGAACCGAATTCTTTTCAGGATGTATAATTAGTGAATACAGTCTCCCCCCTCCCTTTTTTTTTTTTTTTTTTTTTTTTTTGAGGGGACAGGGGAGTCTATGGATAGGGAAAATTAGCTCAGACCTCTGGGTAGGAAAGAAGAAGAAAGGAAGGAAGGAAAAGACAAAGTTCCCTATTTTCAGAGAGAATTTTATACAGGCCATTTCCTCCTATTTGCCTCCTGCATCATGTCTAAGAAGCATTTTGCAGGTCACAAAATGTGTGTGAGTCACTTGTTAGGAAAAATTTTTTTTGGTACAATAATAGGAACAATCACCTTCCCTGAAGGGGACCAGGAGGTGAGAAATTGTTTCCAGAGCTGGCCCCAAAGCTGAGCAGCTGGAGATGGGCAGTGCTGCTGTTCCCCTCTCTCTGAAAAGGGCCCAGCAGAAGACATGATCCTGGAGGATATATTACTTTTTTTCTCCTCATATATGACCCCAGCTCCCTTCTGCCATCTGGGAACCACACACTGCTGTGTACTGCAATAAAAAACGCTGTGTCTCCTAATGCTTGGGTCTGTCTGACTCAGTCATAGAACTGGGGCTGCTACTGAAGTACATATAATGTATTGTATAAGCATTTTTAAAAGAGAATGGGGGAAATAATGGTCTAGTTTTTATTAGTATAGGCCATTTTCAGTGGTGACAGAAACAGGCATGAACCAAGCAGCAGGGCTGTGGGTTTAGCATGTTCCTTGTCTCTACAGAAAGCTCCCAAATGCAGCTAAAATTGGTGGAACACTCATAGCTTTGGCTGGTTCTCTGGACAATTCAACTCACAGACACTTGGCTCCAAAAATCTTTGATTCAAATCACATTTGCATCAGGGTGTGCTTGCAAAACACATCTCTGCATTGCCCTGCCTAGGGCAGAAGTGTGGTTCTGTGTGAGTATCAGGATTAAGTGGAAGCATTTGACTTGGTGCACCCATGAACGTCCCAGTCCATGCTGCCTCCAAAACTCAGCTGCATCTCCGTCCTGACGGATCCGGGTGTTTCCTTCTCCTGTCAGAGCAGAATTCTGACGGAGAATTACCCTGGGAAGGAAACAGAGCTTCTTTTTCAGCCCAACGGCTGGTAATTTCCCTGCGTTTAATCACTCCGCACATTTGACATCATTGCCTTTTCAAACTGTTCAAACCAATTGTTCCACCAAAGGAGCAATTGGACGTGAATATTCAGAGGCTGCTCTGGGGTGCTCGGTGGTAATTGGTCACATCACTCACATGGTCTCGTTCCCATTCTGATGACAAGAGGGTAGAAATTTGCTTCACGCAGATACTTAAACACCCACATAAAAATCTCATTTAGCACAACTGTTGTTTGTTGGTTTTGTTTGTTGGGCTGGATTTTTTTTTCCTGGAGGTTACTACAGCGGTGTGAACACTTAATATTGGAGGGCAAAGAAGAGGAACAAGTGAAAGGAGAAGTTAATTAAAATGGTGAACACAGATGGCAAAAAAAATGTTTCTCTCTCCACCCAGTTCGGTCCCTGCTGCTGGCCTGGCTGATAAACGTGATTTTTATTGGTGGGATGTGATATGAGTTGGGGGTTGGAACTAGATGATTTTTCGGGTCCCTTCTAACCCAAATCATTCTATGACTCTATGATGTGGTGGCCAGGTGAAAGGAAGCAGGGAAAGACCCCAGTTGCAGCCATAGCNGTGGCCAGGTGAAAGGAAGGAGGGTTAGGTTTAGGGAAAGACCCCAGTTGCAGCCATAGCGATGTTTTCAGGGACCCAGAGCTGTTACTGGGAGGTGTTTATGGCAAACCAGATGTGAAGTTCAAGAGAATGATCATGGTGTGATAGCTCATTGGAATGGGCTGCCCAGGGAGGTGGTGGAGTCGCCGTCCCTGGAGGTGTTTAAGAGAAGACTGGATGAGGAGCTCAGTGACATGGTCTAGCTGGGGGGTGTAGGGCTGGATGGTCTTGGCTCGGAGTGGCCTGTGCGTCTGTGAGAGATCTAGGTTTATGTTCACCACTCTGGGATGTGCGTTCGGTCTCTGTATGGGCGTTAGATGGTGAGTTGGACTAGATGATCCTTGTGGGTCCCTTCCAACTCATAGTATCCTGTGATTCGTTGATTCTGTGAGTGCACCTCAGGGTCCATGTAACTCATACACTCTGGGGCTAAGTAAAAATGTTTATCAGCCAAGAAATATTTGAGGAGAAATTATCTGAATAATTTAGGGAAATTATTTTATGACTGGAGGGGGTCACATATGTAGATGATCATCTATTGTCCATGTGGACCTTCTTGACTTCAAAGAGAGGATTTTTGGTAAGGGATGCCTGTGGAGAGGAGATCATGTGAAGGAACCACATCAGGACCTGTGAATTGTGATATTCTTCATATTTGCATTGAACAGCGTATGAACAGGGGTGAATTGAAACCTGTAGTTTATTTGGAGTGTAAAATAGAAAGTGTGATATTTTGTTCTGAAAAAAAATTAGTACTGATAGCCACTTTTTATCAAGGAGGAGATAACCCTTCCAACTCGGAATATCCTGTGAACCTGTGAATCCAGAATGGCTGGAGGAATCCAAGGGTGTTATTTTTAGAGGCTGGTTAAGGTTCTTGGGTGGCCACTCTCTATGAAGCAATAGTTCACCTTACTCCAGTAAAACCTAACCGAAGTGGAACAACGAGTAAATACAAATCAGTCAAAATTAAGGACAGAACAGCAGACATTGGGATGTTTGTAATCTACCTCCTGTAATTTTGCAATCACATTAAAGATGCTCTGAGCTTGCAAATGACCTAATTTACCAACACCTGGGCTTGGCTCCTTGGTAGCAGCTAATGACAGCACATGAACATGGTCACCTTGGGGCGTTTGGTCGGGACAGGAGCTGGATATCTATGTCAGTGCTGGGTCTGCCAGCAGGTGTGTCTCTCTGAAGCTTGCAGGATATATTTTCTGTAAATAAATGCCGTTTAATAAGTATTCCATATGCATTCTGTCATTAGGCTGATGCTATAGAGCCGTGTGGACCCAACCTTGATTTATAAAGCTGTTAAAATGTTTGACCTTGTTTAAATAAAAGCCTCAAGGTTAATTACAACAAGCATTCTAGAGACACTCTCTCTGTTCCTGTGGCCCTGATGGTTTATAGTCAGAAAGGGTAACAAATTCTCGTCTTTTAAAAGTGGCTGTGGAGCAAAAGTGTAAGAGTTTGATTTTCTGCCATTTTCATGTTTTACCGCACTTTGATATGTGATATATTGAGAGACGATGAGCTGCCTCTTCCTGGGGAGCACTAGAAATTTGATTATTTTTATTTAAAGTATGATAAGAAGCATGTGAGAATGGGAAAAAAAAAAAAGGTTGTTGGGAATAAAGAGTTGGAGCTTTACTCCTGGATAGGATGTATCCATAATGAGGTAAACAAAGACATTGTGGTTTGTTGGTTGGTTATTTTTTTTTCCTTATTGCACAGACAACAAATTTCATGAAATAAAAACCAATTTAAGTTTCTTTTAAAAGAACTGGGAAATATTGAGGAAAGTTAATTGAAGCACATTCAAATTACAATAAACACATACAGGCACAATTATCTTCTTTTGACTAGTGTGTGGCTTAGAGATGTTTTTATCTTTTGTTTATTGCACTATTAAAAATATGGAGAGGCATCAAGAAAGGGTAGATAGCCGCCATATGGACTTACATATTTTCCCTATTTATATTTAAATAACTATCCATGAGAAATTATGCACAAATCATGCAATAATTCCCAACTGAAATGACTGTTTAGAAAATAAAAATTCTGAGGCACAATATTCTTTTCATATTAAATTGCCCATTTTCTGTACACCGTGTATGTTTGTACAATACCAAAAAAAAAAAAATGCTGCATTACAGCCCAATACAATTTGTTCACAATGCTAATGAAGATGGATAGAGGACATTGTAATATCCTGTAGTAATTCATAAGCAGTGTGGGAAAACAAGACAAACAGGCTCAGAAAGCCAGAGCATAATTTTTTGTTCCCATTTTCAGAGTGAATAGTGGTAATTTTAATAACCTGCTGGTTTGACAGATTTAATGATGCTGATTAACTTTCATGGCTTGATTCATGCCACACTCAGATTTGGGGTGAATATTTGTGCTTGCAAAGTTTGAGTGGCTGGCTTTAGGCATCCAAAAAGAAGCTCCTAATACCCCGCAGGGAACTTGGCAAGGCTGAAACCCCTGTGTTTAGGATGCCACCCTCTCCCTGAAGAGCTGGGTCTGTCTCATTTCATGTATTCCATGGACAGAGGGTCCATCTGCCCACCTAAAGTCTCCTGGACCCCTCAGGTATATTAACTCAGGCTTCACTTGCAGAGTTATGGCAGAAATATGATGTGATTGCACGTTGTGATTAACTGGGACTAAGCTGTGAATGCCAAGATCATTTTCACTTGTGATAAAGAAGAAATACTTCTTTTCAGCAAATTATCCAGCTTTAATCTATACCTTCCCAAAAAAGAAACCTGTGACATCTTTTGAATTTCTAAAGCAGTAGTGAAAACTTCCAAATCTGCTGACGTGTCCTAACATGGTCAATACAAGTCAAATTTTTCTTGTATGTCTCTCTGATATTTCTAATAAATTTAAGTTTCTTAATTCATTCAACATCTCTTACCCAAAGCCTTCGATTAATAGGTTTTAATCAGGCTTCTCCTTTCACCTCCTCTCTAATCAAAGAGGAGAATGTGCATGTGTATTTATGTATATATATGGGGGAATGCCCTGCCATGGCTTTAAGATGGTGATTTATTTATTTCTCCTGGAAAAAACTCTCCCAAGAAATGTTCGGGTCTGTCAGAAATAAGCAAAACGATTCAGAGTCTTTGATCTGAGTTTTGTGGCTTGTATCTTTTTAAAATTTCATTAGATCCCCTCTTTGATGCTGCCTTGTAGATCCAAAGGCTTGGTTGCTGCATAAACTCTACTTTGATACCAAGGAGTATTTCTGGTTGTCATTTGGGGAATTATAAGGACTCTGTAGTACGTTAAAACTGGAGAAAAGAGCTTTCAGTCCAGGAAAAAGTTTTGGGTATATGGAGCCATGTCACTGAGAATTACATAGAAGGATCTACGGAAAAATTGATTTCTGATCTCACCCCTATGGCTTGACACTGGCACATCCAGAGTTGTTCCCAGTTTTAATCTGTAAAAAAGCCTCCCAACCTTCTTTCCTCTTACATTTAAATAGCAGATGACAACAGTGTTAACTGTAACCATGCTGGTCTAAGATATAAATGAAACAAGTGTGGCATGACAAAATAATGCTGTTTATTGGAGTGACTGACACCAGTTTTCAGATTAAAAAAAATCCATGAAACACTGTAGCATTTATTTGAAAAACAAAAATAACATCTCAAAGGGTAAAAAGATTTGGTCACAAGATTTAATATTTTACTTCTTTAAAAAAAGTATGTTTTATATGACTGATGAGGATTCCTCCTGGCACTGGTGGATGCAACATAGTTTGGATGGAGCGTGAAGAAATCGAAGTACGAGATACTTGGATGTGCAGCCAAAGAAGATTCCATTACTTGCCCTGCTCCTCACTCCTCTCTTTCCCTCCCTGTTCTTATGGGGGTTTTTCCCAGAAAAACACATCTCACACACCATCAGGAGCCCACTCGTGGTTTCTCCAGCAGTGGACACTCAACACCAGCACTGAAATGTTCAGTCCATTGCCTTGGATGATTTTTGGGCCAGGTATGAAGGGAGATTATTTTGAGCATCACTCCTTGACCATGAGTTTCTGGTTTCTCCACTGCTTCCTGGCAAGAGAGAAGGGGAGGACAATTTGTGTGGGAGTTGGTGCTGTGGCACCTTTTTCCTGCCCTCCATAATGGGAGGAACACAACAAAAGGGTCTGAAACACGCTGCTCATCAGTTCTGTGCTAGATGCACACTCTGGCTCGGCTTGGGAAGAGCACATGGGAGGCAGATGGTGTTGGCATGGCATTGGAGTTGGCATAACACTGATGATGGCAAGGCACTGATGTTGGCGTGGCATTGGTGTTGGCATCATGAGTTTACAGAGTTGCATTTTCCAAAAAATTCCAGGTAAGAGGTTATCCACATCCTTTTTTGGGTTGCAGCCATCTGCCATCACTCTGGCTGTGCAAATTATTAAATTTAGTGATGACCATTTATTTCTCTCCCCCAGGGTAAATTTTCTCTTGTCAATGAAATCATAAGAGGCATAAAATGGTTTGGGTTGGAAAGGGCCTTAAGATTGTCAGGTTCCAACCCCTCTTTGATGTGGAGTCCATGATATTCTTATGGAAAGACCTGAGCACAGCATTCCCCGAACAGAATTAAATCCAGGACTCTGCCCTGCAGGACATGGAGCTGTGTCCTGGAGTGTTGTCCTGTGTTTGGGCAGTGGTGAGCACAGGGGGCCCTGGCCTCCGAGGCAGTCAATACAAATAAATAATACGAAGCCCTGGAATGACTCGTTTGTGGAGAACACACCTGCGACACCCATCCCACAGCTGTAGGGCTGGAAAGGCAAATAAAACAGCTGTAACTCAAGCCTGGAGGGTGCTGGGGACTCGGGGGAGGGAAGCCAGGCTTTCAAATCGGTGTAACCCAAGGAAGAAAATCATCAGCCTGTATGCCTTTCACAGCATTTGATGACAAAATGGTTTGTGGCTTAGGCATTGTTTAAAGGCCATTCCTCAAATTCCATGTTTACTGTCAGCAGGGTGAGTTGTGGACTCTGTGACTTTAGCTGTTAATGGGCCTAAACACTTCTGCCAACAGATTAAGCTTTGCTGAAACGTTAAGAAAATTGGCCCAAACAGAGATAGGGAGGATTCTTGTTTAGTTGTTGTTTCATTTGCATGCGAATCATTATCTGCAGACAATAGCACTTCCATATCACCCAAAGGGCCACAATTGGGTGAAACTCATTCAATTTCTGCTAAATGGCATAAATTAATTGTTTGTTTGTTTGTTTCTTTCTTTCTTTATAGAGAGAAAGAAAAATGCTCATTTTCAACTGCAAGGAGGAGTAGATCAGAAGTGAAATCCAACCCTCAAATACCTCCAGCTCTTGATGGACTGGGAGCTAAGAAGTTGGGATGGCGCTGAGAGAAAACAGGGATATTAGGTCATAGGTGTGTTTAAAACAATTACTGTTTGTGAAAGAAGAGTAATAAGCAAAATTAGTCTGTTTCTGGAAGGTGAAGAGTAAGTTCCTTTTTAAGTATGTGAGATGTGTTTGTTATGACTTGTGCTACTGAATGTCATAGGTCATTGATATCGTTGTTTTGTTTCCACATAAATGCTGTCCTAACAGGTACTGCCCTCATCTGAATTTCTCTCAGGTTCAGCATTCAGGAGAGGGTTAATTTGATGCTCAGATGATATATATTTTTTTCATATATTCATTTTTATATTCATTTACACATATATTCATTTCCCCCGTGTTGTTAAAAATATTAGTCTGGATCCTCCGATTATTATTTGAATTACAGCAGCACCTGGAGTCATGAGCCAAGACTGCGGACCCCTCACAGGAGGCACTGACCAGGAAAATGGTGAGGTGGTTCTCCAGTGAGCTCCTGGCCCACAGAAGGAGAGTCATGGGGATGGAGATTGAAGACTTGAGGCCAGCGTGAGGGCTGGGGCACAGGGAAGAGAGCCCAGGCACATCTGTGACACAGGCAAGTGCATTCGGCCAGATGTGACTGTGGGCTCAAGGCCAACACCTGCCATGTGTTGGTGCAGGGAAGGAGGAACCAGCTCAACACCTCAGAGGCTGTTGTTTGTCTTCATTGCTGATTAGTGACACGGGATTTAATTCAAACACCATTCGACATTTCCTTTCTTCAGGAGGTCCTGCTGTTTTCTTTACACATCTTTTTCTTCAAGACCTAATACTTTTGGCCATCACCACTGTTCTTGGCAGTTACCTGTGGCTGCTTTAAATGCCACCGGATGCGAGGGGATGTTTACATTCTCCCAATTACATTGTCTTTGAACGGTTCTAAACTTGACTTTGATTAAACACGCTAATAACAAGAGAGGCTCCTTTTTTTTCTTTTTATTTTTTTTTATGAATGTCACTTGCTTGAGTTGAAAAGACATGCTCTTAATACTCGCTTTTCATCTAAATCAAGAAAGCAGCACTAAGCAAAAAAGTATTTAACTGTAGCATATAGGATTGTAAAGATGGTAATCAGGGACACTGGTAATTGAAGCTTTTGGGGGAGAACCTTTCTTCTGAATCCTTCAGTCTGTTTAATAGGATAAAATTAGCTTGAGTGGCTTGGTGTTTGAAGAGGTTATGATATAATTGGAGCTGCCTCCTGGGTTTGCTGCTGGACAAGGCGATCAGGTGGAGACATGGGAGGGCATGGGAACCTCTGAAGTAGAAGACTCAGCTTCTGCCATACTAATTAGCCTAAATTAGCTATGCCAGTTTTCTGCTTGCTTTTGAATTTCCCTGATAATGCTTTTATCAGGAGTGTAAGAAAAGGAATATGAAAACACGTGCAAAGTTCACTGCAGAACGGCAGAACCGGTGGCAGCCGCCGACGTAAGGCTCAGGCTTATTGCTGCAAGCTTCAGGAAAACGGGCTGGGGGGGGAAAAGACTGAATTGCATTAGGAAATAACAAATGGATATCAAATACAACCCCTAGGGATTTAGAAAGTACTATGGCTTGCGCTCTTGAACACGAAAGTTTACAAAACATCTGTAAGAAATTGATTATCTTGAGGATTATACACATATTATTTTGAGGCCAACCTTCCCGCACCCGCCCCAGACCTCAGCTTTGCTCTTGAGTGTTTAACCCAAGGTGAAGGGGGCGGTTCTCCTCAAGGCAGAACCAGCACAGGCATTCTCATTTGTGCTCCATCATCCTCAAGGCCCAAGAAAGGCTATTTTTTTTTGTTATCTGCTGCCATGTTTTAATTTTCACTTCCGACCCCAATTAATCAACTTTAACCATGCAAAGAGATTTGTGGCACATTCAGTATTAGCTTGCATAAATCTATTTTAATTGAAAATGTGCGAGGGGCAAAGAAAATAAGGAGGGTTTTTTTTAATGTTTTCTTTCTATCCCAAGAGAGATGGATTCTGTTGCCAGTGGATGAAGCAAGTCAAGAGAGTGCTTCTTCAAAGACACGTTAGAATGCACTTGGACAGATAAAAGCAGCTGGGGAAGACTTGAGGCTCTGGGAAGATAAAGTTTTTTCTTGCCCACATAGTATCAGGCTTGGTTTGGAGACACCTATTCGGAGCCAGAATTGTCCGTGTCTCTCACTGCACATACAGCCAGTAGGAACTGCAGGAACTTTCCTCACATCCACAATCTTCTCTCTTAGCCACCAGCAGGGACTGCAGTCCCCAAGAGGTCTCCAGTCACTGGACAAGAGTGTGGAATGAGGTCCTGGAAGGTCTGCTGGACAAACTCAGAGGGTGTCATGATTCAGGAGCTCTCAGGCATGAGTTTTCTTAGCATTTCTCACCAGCCATTCTCCTACTCAATGCCCTTGGTTTCTTCTCATCAGGCTGTCCCAGGAATGTTCTGCAAAGACATGCGTCCTTAGGATCCTTAGGAAGGATCAAAATCTCCTTTAAAGAGCAGAGTTTTCAAGGCTCACCCAGCTCTTGGCTTGGTCATGGTTTTCCACCACATGTCCCCGCTTGTCGTGCAGGAGACCGGGGTTCGATTCTCACCAGGGAGGCAGTGGTGCCATTTAAGGGTTGGACTTGATGATCCTTGTGGGTCCCTTCCAACTCAGAATAATGTGTGAATCCAAGATGTGAAATCTGTGAATCTCCTGGATCACATCAAAGGTTTTTAAACAGACTTGCATCAACTCCATACTTAGAGCCATGGGGAGGTTAAAGGGGGAGGGAGGTCATCTGAGGGACCAGGCACAGGTGTGAATTGTGCTCCAGAGGACAATTTCTAGTAAAAACAGACTTGTCTAAATACATTCTGCATCTCAGCATAAGAAAACCAACTTGAAGGCATTGCACTGTTACTATTCATCACTGTCTGCTTTCCATGGAAAATCAATAGGGATAGCAGGGTTTAAAAACTCTGCTAAGCCATTTTATTGTATTTTATCTTATTCTTTCTGGAGAGGTAAGTGGCTGAACTCGCATTTCTAACGCCTGCTTGAGAACAAGTTTGGAAAGACCCAGGAAAATCACTTTGTTTCATTCCCCTGTACAGGGAAATTACTCTCCAGGTCCTCTCTTAGCTGGGAGGAACCTGTCCCTCAGTGAAAAATAACAGTTCAGATTCTGGTTTTTACGGCAATGTATCATCCAGGGAAAGAGTCTCAACTTCCCCTCTTCAGACTCCCACACTTGTACAAAACTTGTCCTGGCTTTTTATCAGGTGCAAACACCTGAGCCCTGTAAGCCCTTCAGCTCTGGCACACACATTTTAACCATCCACTGGAGTGCTTGAACACAGACAAGTGTTCAAACAGCCTCGTCTCCCATCCCTGTGGGCCCCAAGGCACAACACTGGGTATTACCTGTTCAGCTACTCCACGTGATTTATCAAGGGCTGGAGCCTTCAAATGCTTCTTCATAGGAACAGCATCACTCTTGTGACCGAGTCCTCTCCACACAGATCTTGCAGAGGTGGTTTTTTATCAGTCTATTCAGTCTCTTTACATTCATAAGGGTTTCTTTTACATGGTTATTGGCTCCTACAACTGCAGAATAAAGATAGTGAAATTGTTTTTAAAATCTCCTCAGTCCAAAACCTGGATTTTCTAATATTTTTGCTCTAAACTCTGCAAGGGAAGTATTGTCTCATTGAAAAGTATTACACCAAGATTAGAGTTTTAAGAGCTGAGAAGAGTAATTTTTAATTAGAGACATTATAAAGAAGAGTTCTTCTGTTATTTTTTCTGGCAGACTGTCCTCTTTGGAGCCCTATCCTCAATTGAAAGGAACATTTAACTGGTAAAAAGAATGAAGCAAACTCCTGGATGACAGACAGCTGAAGAAGGGACCTCAAGCTGTTATCCTTGAAACCAGTGGTGAGTTTCTCCTTGACATCACAGGGCACAGCATCCAGCACAGCCCAACTCCAGACATTTTTATTCTGCAGGCAGCAGAGGTTCCTATTCAGAAAAGACAGACTGTTCCCCAGAGGAGATGTGCAGCATGGAAAAAAATCTTGTAGAGATTAAAGGCTGGGCCAAAGCCCCACCAGAGCCAGTGCAAAGCCTTTTGGTGGCCCAAATTGTCAGTGACCACACTGAGGCACATCTGGGGAAAATGTGGCTGAGCACAGCTCAGGTCTGACCCAGCATTGTTCCTATTTGAGCAAAGAACTTTTGCTCAGTTCATGGCACAAAAGGGTTTATCCTTTCAGTCCTTCTTTGCTCTTGCTGTTGTACCCAGGAGGGACAAGAGCTGCAGAACATGAACCAGCTTTTCGGGAGAGCTCCCTTGGGTGTGGGCAGTGCCTCCAGCTCCTCTGACAACACAGAGACACTTGTGCTTCTTGCTCGTCCTTGCAATGACTCCTCCTGCAAGCCAGACCTGCTCCTGCTCAGACCACATCACACAGAATATAGCAAGAATCGTTTCAGCAGGTTTTGTCTACCCTTAACATGAACCCCAAATACCCCATAGAACTGTCAAATGGAAAACCTGCCTGATGCCTTATCTGCAAGTGGTGTACCTTTGGATGTCCCAGGACTTGATGATCTCAGACGACTTCTCCAACCTGATTGATTACGTGATCCTGTGAAAATGATGTGAAGTCAGGATTTTTTGGAAAAGAATGCAGAAAAAATAAAAAGGAGCAAAAATTAAAAAAAAAAAAAAGAAAGAAAATACAAAAAAAAAAAATAAAAGCAAGGCATTTCTGGTTTAAGACACAAGGACTCATTGGTAAGGAGTGTTTGAACCCATCCTCAAGGCTAGACCATGGCTGTAGTAGGAGAGAAGAGATGGGGCTTTTTTAGACAGGCACAGCAGGAAGAGATGCCCCAGGTCTCACTGTCCTCCATCCTCCCGACAACTCACGAGACCAAGCCATGTGAAGTTGTTTTCCATCTTTCACAAGGTATTTTGTGACTTGTGCCTCCCTCCCTCTGTGCACCCAAATCCTGTGAGAGACAGAGGAGGTGCCTGACCCTGCAGCAGATTGCTTCCTGCTCCCTTGGGAGATTCAAGCCCGGTGTGCTGAACCTGTTGGGTGGGTAGGGAAAAAAAATCCCCTCTGCTTAAACCAATTCCCTCAAGTCTCTGAGGAGAAGTAAAGCACAGCAATCCCAAAGTATGTGTGGGATCCAGAAAGCTTTCAGCTCAGCTCAGCACGAGAGAGGGCTGTCTCAGAAATGAGAGCCCCTCTTTGGTTCCATCAGGCAATACAGCAAACAAGTCATGTCTCTCAGAAGAGGAAAAATCTATTTCAGAGCTCTCTCTTTTTCTGTGTGGGTGCTTATCTCTGGTCACTGCTGTTCGCCATGTAGAGAAGTCTCTGTGGCATGCATTTCTAAGAGGGCAAACTGTCTAAAATTAGCTGTTAGTTTAAAATAAGAGACTGTGCAGTTCTCCAGGGAGGGGCATTCATCCTCCAAAGGAAACTGTCAAGGATTGTTCAGGATTACTCTCCAGCTGTTCAGGACTGCTGCATCCTTTTAAATTATAATGTCAACATGTCGCAAATAATATGGAATGACAATGTCTAATTTCTGTCCTGTGAGGAATGAAAAGGAAGGAAAATTGCTAGCATACTAGATACATGCCAGATTTAAGAGACCAGGTAACCTTTCTAGGTGGCTGTAGGAGAATAATTAGTCAAAATATTAATGCAAATGTAATTTTCTAGCTATCCTCTGAAATCTAGAGGCGTTATGAATTCCAGGCTAATGCTCTTCAGGAAAGATTGTGTTATCTCTGGGGCCAAGGGATGTAGCCACTTCTTCACTGATTACATTCTTTATGTTGAGTAGCTAGGGGTTTATTTCCCCAAAATACTTGTTACCAGCATTGCTGGCTTCAGGGAAGGAATTTCAATGCCCAGTTGCATGAATTGGATGTGTGGAAGTGTCCAAGGCCAAGTTGGATGGAGCTTGGAGCAACCAGGTCTACTGGAAGATGTTCCTGCCCATGGCAGCGGCTTGAAATGAGATGGCCTTTAAGATCTCTTCCAACCCAAACCTTTCCCTAATTCTATTAATGAGGTCATAATTAATACTGACCTTCATACCCATGAGCTGCACAGGGTGAATTTATTCCCCAAAAAAACACCATGACTGAAATATCCAACCTGGCTACACGAGCATACAGGCAATAACGAGGTTATTGCAATTCATGGGCATCTTGCATCATGTACATTCATACCCCATCCAAATTTTAAGGCAGAGGTTATTGCAATTCATGGTTTCTAACAGACATGGGTTTTACCTGGTTTTTTATGTAGCTGTATCTTTGAAGACCAAAGCAGACACCCACTTTTCGTTATGATGTGAGCTACTAGGACTCAGCTGAAGCACAGTAACTCACGGAGCTGTGGTAATATGATTCTTTCAATCAGATGCCCACATCCAGAGCTTAAATATTCTCATAAGCTCTCAGGATGGCTGCCTATAAAATAGAAACAATGCAATATGAACAAGAAGTGTCCCAAGGTACACATTTTATTGCTCATATTCCAGGCAGCGCTGTATATTTTTCACATTAAGTTAAAGAAATAAATGAAAGAGAAAGAATCCATCACGTTTTCCATTCCCTTGCAACAGGAAGCTGTTTTGATAAAACCTACAAATGATCCGTATTGATATTAACTTTCTTTTTTGGTAAACTTAATTTGAATTTAGAAAGTCTCTAAATGATAATTGAATCACAAGTCTGGATTAGGATTCTAGCAGCAACACTTGACTTGGTCAAAATCACTGTTATGAAGAGATGCAATTTTTACACAGTACTTCACATTGATTAAGTAATGTGTGAAAATGGAAAAAAAGCATTCGAATCTTAATCATAGTAATTTGCATGAAATAAAAGTCTCTGTCAAGGGAATGCACATTATAATAACTCCTGGGTGTTTTGGTTGCATCAGTGAGCAAAGAAGTTGTGTGCATGGTTTTTTTTTGTCCTGATATGCAAGAATTTCCTCTATTTTTAGTGCACCTTTGATTATGTGAGAATTTAGAAATGCAGTTTTGTAGTCAGTGAGAGACTGTGAGACACAGGTATTTTAAGAGCAGCCAGAGTTCACGGATGATTGAAAATGTGTACACCTGAATTAAGTGCAGAACTATAAACCAGTATGTTGTAAACACAGGAACGCAGCTTGAAGCTAATTTAGGCTCATTTAGTTTTGACCTGCATCAAAAAATAGCATTAAATCAGAAAAGCAGATGCATTTTGGAAGCTACTGAACTGAAGAACCTTATCTGGAGCCCAGTGGAGTCAGCAGAGACCTCCTCACTGACTTGGGTCAACCAAGCCTTAGAAATGTTTGTGTTTATTTACACAAATTGGTTTGAAGTGGAAACTGGGTTTAGGTGCAGTCCCTGCTCCACATGTCAGTGTTGGTGTCACTGTGATCTGTCACTGAACCAAACCCAGGAGCTCAGGCACATTTCCCTGGGCCAGCGTGACCATTGTGCAGCCTGTTTTTTTTTCAAAGAGTTGCTATTTCAAAAATCAATGGGCATCAGCTGCTAATTACAGAAAATCTATGCCTTGTCCCTTCAGCAGGTTTGGCTTTTTTCCCACTTGCCAGTTGCCTTTGCTATGGTCTCACAGCATGGATCCATAGCCATAAGTCACCACCACTTCCAGATCCCTTTTTTATATTTTGAAGCAACTTGGTCTAGTGGAAGGCGTCTCTGCCCATGGCAGGGAGCAGGAACTAGATGGTCTTGAAGGTCTCTTCCAACCCAAACCATTCTGTTTTATGATCTTTTCTGTTTTATGATCTTTTCCAGTTTCCTCCAAAGGCAGATTTTGCCACATGAAGTTTCTGGTGAATGATCCTTACACAACCACACCACACCTAAAAATCCCTCTACAGGTCTCCCCCACTTGGGGAGATTGATTAACCCCAAATTGACCTTGGGGTTAATTTGATGCTCCACTTTCTGAGAATGTAAGAAAATAGAGGCAAGACTTCTTCAGTTACTTAAAACACTTTATGTGCAAAAGCTTATTTGTCCCAGAAATTTCATTTTGTTGGGAAGATCCCTCTCTTCTAAATGGAAGTCTGATAGTTGTGTTCCCCTTCTCCATCTTCCACTGATCATAAAGGACAGGGACTCCTGGGCATTTATGAACCATCAAATAACTGACTGTTTTACCTTCCTTAGAGCTTTGCACTTCATCTAAATGCTTCTGGGCAAGGAACTGAGTTTTCTAGGCATGAGATTTTGCCATTCTCTCTTTCACTCCTGCAAGCTGTGCTTAAAATGGGCAACAGGTTCCCAGACCCCTTTGGAGGAGGGCCCTTTTTTTTGAGGCATGCTGTATAAAATCTGTTGACACCTGCAGAAGTCACGTTGATATCACTGCCTTGTATCAGGAGGGTTATTCAGTTATCCCCAGCCACAGTATCATTTGGATAATTGCTTCTTGCAGGGGATCGAGGCAGGTGTGGGAAGAAAAAAGTAATGAACAACTAAGCTTGGAAAGGAAACGTAGGTTGAAGTTTATCTCTTGTTGCTGAAGCTGCCAGTTAAGCCAGGAGCAGGAGGGGGGTTTGTTTGGGATTTATTCTGGGGGAGAAAGGCCCTGCTGTCTTCAGAGTGAGATGAAATCAAGTTCTGCTTGCAATGCCTCTTACATGTTGTAGTTGCAGGCCAGGAGATTTTTTTACATCAAAATAAAGGAATGGATGGTCCCGCACTTATAAGAGAATTGGCATTCCTGCAACAAGCATGTAGGTTGATAAGGATTTTCTTTATTCTTTTCAAAAATAACCTTTCCTGTGAAATGCAAGCTCAAGAACATTATCGGTTACATAGAGAAATCACATGAAAGGCTGCATTACAATAATGAAGAAAAGAGATTCTCAGGCAAGAGCAGCAGCCTCCTTGCCTCGAGCTGCTCCTTCTCCATGCAGCTGAGGTTTTGAAACTTCTGTTTTGGGCAACATCCTACTTGAGTGGGAAGTTAACACAAACAAACCACCCACCAGGAAACATCTGAGGTGTGGGGGGCAGTCTCAATGTGTGGGAGATGTGTTACAGCAACAGGGGTATCTCAATTTATGAGCTAAGGGGAATGGTAATACACCATACTGCAATTTGTGCCTATATCAGATGGCATTAATGGGGTGATAGCCACGGGCACATCCCTGGTCCTGCAAACGCAGCCTTGATGCTTTACCAAAAGGAAGTCAAACCTACCGCTCTCACAAAAAGTCCCGTGGAAAAGGGAAGAAAAAAATCATAATAAATAATCCCATTAATTAGTGCCCAAATCCTGGTCCCTATGCACAGCCTGTGGAAACGCTGTGTGTACAAAGGAGAGGAGGCAGTGGAAAGGAAAGGAACACAACCCTCCTCTAGGGCAGGAGCAGCATTCCCACCTTCCAGGCTGCTGAATCTCTTCTGCCAGTGTATTCCCAGCAGCTCTCACCAAGTGCCACTCAGCTCAGAGCTTTGTGGCAGGCCCCAGGTTGTCCTTGCAGGACTGTGGTCAGGAGCACACAAGAAATCATGGTGAGAAAATAGTGCTTTCTCTTTCCAAGGCAGCAATGAATGTACTTCGTGCGTCCCTGCAGAGAGGAGCTGCTACATTCCATGCTTTTCTTCTCTCCTGGACTCATTTTTCATTAAGAACAGCGCTGATTTGACAGGAGCACTGAGCAGAGTGGCCAAGGAGCTTTGGGGGAGCTTTTAAGAGGAGGTTTGTGAGGAGTGGTTAAGGCTGGGGATGAATGAAGTGGCCTCACAAAATCCTCCTGGCCCTACATCCTCTGGCTTTGGGCATTGAGGTCCTTCAACTAAAACTCTAAAAAGAGCCTGTGGTTATTGTTTTGCTGGCCCTTGAGACTGGGGCCATCTTGGATGTATTTCTGGGGACAACCCAGATGTATTAAATCAGGAACTGTGGCCCACAGAGTACTTGTATGCCTGAAATCCTCTTTGGTTACCAGAGGACATTGGCAGTGCCTGGAGTAGGAATGATTCTGGCTTTGCAGAACCCAGCTAGAATCCTGGGGAGAAGAGGTTTGGTAGAAGTGTGTTAAACTGCTAAGCTTCACTCTTCAACCTTTCTCCAAAGCCTGAAGAGTGGGTGAGGGTTTTGAAGTGGAGAGTCCTCTGTTCTGGAAGTGATATCTTCTGATGGGTCATCAAAACTCATCTCTGGCTCCAGGTCCAAGCCGTATTTCCAAAAACAATACTGACCCATGGCTGCTCCCTCTGATATACAGTTTTAAAATCTGTGGCCCATTTTCAACCAAACTGATGGAGGGGCACAAGAGATACTCAATTTTTTTTAAAGACTGTGTAACTTTCAAGTTGAGAATCTCCATGTTGAACTCATGGAGAGCACAAAGGGAAACTTCAGCACAAAAGGTGTGTTGGGAAGGGACTGCGAACTCAGGGTATCAATCTGTAGGCATTCCATTTCATTAGTTCCCAGGCTGGGAAAAGAGCTTCTTTAATTGGTTTTCCTTTAATTGCATGAGATTTCTCCAAGTTCTAATTTCTTGGCGGCTCAGAGAACCATTGTGAACCACGGCCATGCAAGGAAAAGTTCAGAGCTACAGCTCTTCAGTGCTGCCTTGTTAAGCAAGTAAGTGTAGCAGTGAGAAATATTGGTGATAAATAAATTACCCAGAGAATTTAAAGTCAGCTGTGAGAGCAGCTGCCCTTGCATGGACACACATATGGGCAAACAATATTTGGCCATGGTATAAAAAGCAGCAAATACACAGTGCCAGGTGATATTTGGCTTCTCAGCATATATTTAGGAGAGATGCACTTCCCATTCAAAGGAGCCATCTTTCTTTTTGAACACCATTTTCTGTTCTTCCTATTAATCCACCGACTCTTTCCTTTCACAAACGAGGAATTGAAGACAGATCCCTGGAGAATTGCTTGGATTTTTGGATCCTCAAGCCAATTCAAGCTGTAGCATGCCACAAGGGCAGTGTTATCCCTACAGAGGCTTTAGCAACATTCCTTCTAACTCTGAGCAGCTCTGTTTTTAAGTGACGCAGTAACTGGTATTAAGATATTCTGAACCACCATTAGCTCTATTTGCTGAGCCTTTAGATGTGTGAATCACTGCAAACATCTGGAATGAACAGGTGGAATTCAACCACACTTACTTTACATTTCTATTTTAATGGTGTTTGGCTTCTCTTTTAATTGAACAACAATTCTTCCTGGAGACCCAAATGTTACTACAGGCATATCTGAATTTAATTTAATTGGCAATGAGTTAAAAATTATTATTTCAGAGGAATTTTTGATGTTAACTAATGAGGCATCATATTCTGTATATATTCCTGCTGTTTCAGCAACATCATCCATCTGGCAGATTGTCCTAGAAACTTTTGACCTCGTTGGTGGGCAGACTGGGGCCAGGGTAGGGTGGAATGTGAGGCAATGATGGGATGGGATAACTATTCACAGGGTGAATGTGACCCCAAGCGTCTCATGTTTGTACCTGTCATGCAAGGTCAACCACATCTGGCTGGCAAACCAGGCTGTGGACACAGGGGTCTCATCCACGTGGCTGAAACGAGCAGAACCGACCCAATCCTACTCCACCACAGAGTTCTTTTTTTTTTGTTTTTGGTCTGAAGGAACCTCTACTTCTTCAATTCATTCACCTGGTCTAAAGTGCTGACCCTTTGTAGAGACTTGAGCTCGACACGTCATCTGAGGTGAAAGCCGTGGTCCTGTGGCTGTTAGTTCCCAGTTCTTTCTCCACTTGAGGAGAGGAAGAGCAGACAATTCCAAGATGTCATCTCCTTCATCATTTCCCTGTAGCTGGACCATCACACCTCTGGACCATTCCACATTCTGGCAGGTTAGCACTGAGAAAGGAAACGTTATTTTCAAGTTAAATGAGATGAGTCTCCTTGGGGTGAATTATTCAGAATACTCCTGCCCTTTGGGGCATCTTCTCCAAACACCTGCAGCAAAGCTGCTGCAGGAGGAGGAGTTGTCTTATTTACACCTCTCACATTTGATTTTTTGCAAATATGTCAGTCTACAAAATACTGTCTTGGAAAGATTGGGAGAGACTTTTTGCTAATTATGTAGTGATAGGAGAAGGGGGAATGGCTTCAAACTGAAAGAGAGTAGTTTTAGACTAAGTATCAGGAAGAAATGATTTACTGTGAGGCACTGGAACCCATTGTCGAGAGAAGCTTTGGATGCCTCATCCTTGGAAGTGTTGAAAGTTGGACAAGCTTGAAGCAACCTGGTCTAGTGGAAGGTATTTTGAACAGGATAATCTTTAAAATCCCTTCCAACCCAAAACATTCTGTGATTCCATGATACATTTATTTTCACCACTTGTAATTGTTTTATTTTTTATCATAACTAGCAAAAGATCTGACATTATTATCTGACAAGAAAATTATCATGTGTCCATGCACATGGGATGACTATTCCCCACCACCACCTTCTTCCCCTGTATTGGAAGGTTGGGCTAAAGAAGAAGGAATGCAGATATCTCACTGGTGTTTGTAACAACCTCCCCGTAAAATTTCTGTTAAATGTGTAGCAGCTGGGAGGATTCTGCCCATCCTGCTGATGGAATGTCATACACGATCTCTGGGAATCCTTTCCCCCTTTTTGCAAAGTCTCCCTGCTAATACCAACCCCTCCAAGGTGCTGCATTGCCTGATTAATTCATCCTCGTAAGCTGCCTTCTGATCTTCAGGAGACACAAAATATTAATTGCTGATGTGATAACAAGAAGTCAGGATGCAACAGTAAAGGCACAGATCTTTGCACCTGTTTGTTTTGCTGGATTTCCACTGTTCAACAAAACCCACCCATATGTGCAGGGAAAAAATTTACTCCAATCATTTCTGTCATTTAAAAGGAAAGTGTTATTTCTTGTGCACATTTCTTATCCTTCTAATTGATTTTATTTTTTTTATTAAATTGCAAGTTTTGCCACTATCCTAACTGGGGATTTATTTATTTTGTGGTGTTATATTCTTCAAATGAACTGTGTCCTTCCAACTTCACTTTTCTTTTTCCACCCCTGCGTACATATCTCAGTTACTATTTCTTGCATCAAGGCAATACCAGCCTCAGTTTGCAGTCTGAATTTGTTTCTTGCTTCACCCCAAGGTTTGACCTGGAATATCCAAATAACTCATTGATCTTCAGAGGTGGGTCCTGCTCAGTTCCTCCTTGACCGCTACAGCCCCAAGCATCTCTCACATCTACTGAATAGTGAATCATTTTTACAAAATAAATGGTGCTTCTAGGCTGAGCTGGGAGAACTCTGCCTCCAATGCATCAGTTTGGTAATCAGCTTGCCCAGCTGCTTGAGGACACCCAGATTTGTGTGTCTCTGTTGGGTATTTGAGCCTCCTTTACTCTCCTCACCTGGTACAGTGGTAAGTGTCCCCACCTGGCGTGTGGGAGACCTGGGTTCAATTCCCACCAGGGAGACAGTGTTAAGGGTTGGACTCGATGATCCTTATGGGTCCCTTCCAACTCAGAATATTCTGTGATTCTGTGATTCTGTGATTCTGTAACAGCGAGGGACACCTGTCTCCTGAGCAACTCCCAAAGGTCTCGTTTTTTCCCCAGAGCAAACCAGAAAAACCATTCCATTCATCAAAATATTAAAAATAAATAAATAAAAGTGTGAAAGAAAGGTCTGGAGCCTGACGTCCCTGTGCTGATATCACACAAGGATGGAGCAAAGAGCTCCTTTGGCTCAGGGTGTCCCTCCTTTCCCACGCTGCGTTCCCAACGGGGCCCCATCAGGACCCACACCTGCTCCCACACCACCACCGGTGCTTCCCAAGCAACCTGCTAGGGGCGGTATTTTTGTGTTTGCACAAAAAAAAACCCCAAAAGGTGAGCAATTACTAAGCCACACCTCTGCACGCAGCTTCTCATGCCTCTAAAGTTTCCAAAGCTCCAAGTATCAGGTTCCCGAAATCACTGCCCAGGAGGGAGGTGTTGCACAGGCTGGGGGGGTTTGCTCCTTTAAGAGCAGAGTTGGGCTGCTCTACTCTGCTTTGGACTATCATGTTATTCTTACTGGGTTTTTTCCATTTTCTATCCTAGTTTTTAAAGAATATTTTAAAATATTTTTAATGAATATCTTTGTTTTTAAGGGTACATTTTACCTGCTTTTTTAGTTCGATGGTGTCTCAATGGCTTCCTTTCTTTCTTTCTTCCTTTCTTTCTTTCTTCCTTTCTTTCTTTCTTCCTTTCTTTCTTTCTTCCTTTCTTTCTTTCTTCCTTTCTTTCTTTCTTCCTTTCTTTCTTTCTTCCTTTCTTTCTTTCTTCCTTTCTTTCTTTCTTCCTTTCTTTCTTTCTTCCTTTCTTTCTTTCTTCCTTTCTTTCTTTCTTCCTTTCTTTCTTTCTTCCTTTCTTTCTTTCTTCCTTTCTTTCTTTCTTCCTTTCTTTCTTTCTTTCCTTCTTTCCCTCCTCCCCTCCTTCCTCCCTTCCTTCCTTCCTTCCTTCCTTTATTTTCCCCCATGTTTTAATGCAGACAGGACCTTTCCCACTCACACCAACTGACAGCTGGTTTTCCATCTCTCTGAACCCAGCAGTGCTGCTGCTCCAAGACTCAGCTGGCTGGAAACCTATAGACAGCAAACATTTACATTCAGCATGTCTAACATCATCTGGGACTTCAACCCAGGACGTTGGTGATGCACAGAGATAGACGTTTAGTCACATCAAAGCTATTTGCTAATTGCAGACACTCCATTCTTGTTTAATGTTTCATGTGCAAGATTAGTTGGTTGATTTAATTGGCTCAGCAAAACTTATGTTTTAAGGCAAAACATTAGTTAAGATGTAATGTATTCCCTTATGGAAAAGTCCCATAAAACTGAACGCATCAGAAGTCAGTTTGTGCTCTGTAATTCTGTGTTTGGCTCTATAGTCTGATTCCTACAGAACTGAAGAAAAAAACTCCACTTTTTTTGTTGGAAATTCTGACATTTAGTAGCAATCCAGCAAGATATTAAACCTTGTAGGACTCTTATAGACAAAGAAACCTAGTGTAGGGTTATAATTTTCATCTACAGTGTGTTTAAGTTGGATTTATATTATATTAACAGGTTTGCAATATATGGAACGCATTTGTAATTGAAATTAATACCAAAAAAAGAATCAGATGGGATGTCAGGGCGCTATGCCTGTAATTCATATAAAGTCCATGTCCAGAACTGTTTCTCTACATGAATATATAGAATTTATGTGCAAATGTGTCTGTTCATGCATGTATCCATGTGACTCATATAATTTAAACATTTACACCTTGTGTGTGCCTGTGTATTCCTCTGTCCATGTTCACACACAACCTAAGCCCCACTAGTGCAACACATCTTGCACAAGAAAAATTTGCCAAGATTTCCAGCAGCACTGCCCAAACTCCAAGAAAGAGCCAAATTTCAGATCCTGGTCCCACATGAGAATAATTCGACCCCAGCAAAGGAGTCAAGCCTGAGCCTTGGAACCCTCAGCTAAACTGCCCCCGAATGGTTGGGGACTTCCATTATGCATTTTTGTTTCCTGAAAAGCTTTTGAGGAAGAGGTTTTGAACTCAGTTTGCTGCTAAAGGAACATTTTTGAAGCCCCAACCCCTCTGTATGCTTGCATGTCTACATATGAATATTAAAATATTGAGTACATGGACCACCAAAAGTTTGTTTAGCTTGAAGTCAGAGATTTGTTTTGCTTAGAATTGAGTCTCTTGATATTTGGCTGATCTCTTTGTACTGGCTTTTATCTTAATTGCTTTTTAAACTATAATTATGGTGCCACATCCGCATGGCTGTAACACCACTGTAGTTTGAGTTGAGCTTGTTTCTATTGCAACTTCTATTTTAAGTGTTGGGGTTTTTTTTTTAAATTCAGATGTAAAATTTACATACTGCAGCCGTGAAACTTAGCAAACAGAGTCTAAGTCAGGGAGAAAATCCTTTTGTCATAATGTTTGAGAAAATAAAATAATTTCCTGAATATTAAAATGGGGGGGAATAAATCAGTTCCCTCCAATGTTGCAATTATAAAAGAGGAAATATGCTCGATTTAAGTATCCAGCTGAAATTTTGCATGCCATTACCCCATAAATAGAGACTTACACATTTTAATGTGTATATACCAAAGCCATATTGACACTGCAGACTATCATTACTCCTTAAGGAAATGTCATGGGCTTTCCTTTCTTGTTTGAACGAGCTGTGAATTTATAATTCTTTCCGCCAGTTGGTTTTAATAAGGTATCGCTCAGTCATTCACGTTTAAACTGTTCTCTAAGTACCTATTTAAAGACTGAACCACATCAATCCATTAGGCCAGTAACACAGCCCAGCTTTTAAAAAGTCCACGCAGGGCTCTCAACACCGTGTCCTACCAACTCTAATCCCCCTCCGTGCAGAAACATTTCTGCTTTTTCTTCAGTTGGGAGAAAGAAAAATACGAGCCACTGTCTCATAGCATCCCTGAGCCTTTCTCCACACGAACATAGACAAATAATGTTAGGAGTGTGTCCAGGGTGGGTAAGAGAGGGAGTCAGTGCCTTTCACCTGCCCACTTCCAGTTATTAATCCCACTAGTGCATGAGCCACACAATTTCTGCAGAAGTCGAGGGGTACATTAAGATTTATCCATCTACAAGGCCTAGAGATGGGTTCTTACCACCTTACTACGTGGGAATAATGCCATATTGTGCAAAACTAGATCCTCTGAATACAAGCCACCTAATATTGCATTTCTCTGGCTGCCCCTGTCCCAATTTTATTGAAAAGGGGGGATCTGTTTGGTTCATGTCATGTAAGTGTCCAGACCAGTTATAAGCAAACAAAAGCTATTCCTATTTTTAATTTTCTCACTGCACTGATTTTAGGCCATTTTACTGGCTCCAGAGGTGACGGGCAAACTCCCTGTTAGAGCGTTTCTATTTTGCTTAAACCATGTAAAAAAAAAAAAAAAAAAAGAATAACAATAAATATCACGGGACGCAGAAGTGAGGGGCAAAACTCTTGTTGCGCACGATCCGTTCAGAGTGAGACGAGAACAAAATTCACCACTGCTCTGCTTCCCTTCCAGCAGAAAATCCCCCTGAGCAGCTGTTTGCTCCCCCAGCCATTATTTGCCGCTCCTTCCCTGGGTAAATAACGCGACTTTCTGTGAAGGGAGAAGGTGGAAACGCATGAAAAACTCCCTTCCCGACCCCCCATTGCTGGAGACACTTGCCCCAAACTCTTCACACCGCCGCCGCCATAGCAGATGACCAAGACCTGAAACCTTCCCAACAATGTGTTCCCGGAGACCGCGGCCGCTCCATAACTCTCCCAGCCATTTCCAGCCCCACGATATTCCCCCCCACCCCCCCACGAGCACCTCCTTTGTGCTCCATTCAAGGTTTTTCTGAAGTGAGACAATCTTTCCTGTTTTTTTGTCTTCCGTCTGCATCAAAGTTAGGACTTTGTTAGGGATTCGTGCTATCGGCATCTGTTACCTCTTTTTCTCAGGGGCTAAGGAGGAGGCTGCTGTAAGGCTGAAAAAGGCTCTCATTCAGCCTGCAATTGCTTCTCTTTGCTTTCCTGTCACACTGTCAACCTCAATCAGAAGGCAATGAAAGTGATACAGAAGCAAAGCTTTGCTGCCTCCTCCTAGAACAAAGAGCGTCCCATAGCCTAGTACAGATTTCACATCCAATTTAACTCTTTGGAAAAGGATTTCAGGAAATACATAGTCAAGAGTTGAAAAAATGGAGTTGGGTCTACTATAAAGGCTAAAAGTATTATCCTGGCTTAGATAAGCTACAAAGATAGGTTGATACTATTTTCTAGCATAAACCACATTAGCTGGCATTACACATTGAGCTTTCTTTACTCGTTAAGTTGCAAGGAGATTTGAGAGGAATTTAGCAGCTACATAAAATGACTCTTTCATGATTCTAGCTTTAACAGTCATTTTAGTTGTACAAGGTGCATGAATAGCAAGGACCTAAATCATGTTGTTTAACAAATCTGGTATTAGAGGGTTAGTCTCAGTTTACTTATTAAGAATTTAGTTGAGTAAAGGATTTTAGGACTCAGTTCTTTGTGTGGATGACAATGAAACAGGCCAGTACTTGTATTTTTGGGAACCTAAATCAGCTACACATGTTTGAACTATGCTTTTGGGCCTATAATTGCTCTTTTGCCTGGAGAATATTTTTCTGTTTGGATTCACACTAAAAAATAAGGCTTATTGGGCAGGTTGTAGAGTAATGAGGTATTTCTCTGGATTATCTCAAGGCAATATTTCTCAAATTTACAATAAGATTCAGGTTTGTCTTCTCCACTTTGCCCGAAAACACAGAGCCTCATACACAATGACAAACTTTTTTTTTACACTGGTCCTACTAGGGGGGAAAAAAAAGAATTATTCTTATTTCAATGCATTTTTCATCATTAAAAGTGGTCTTGTTTTACCAAGGCAAGATCCACTCTAAACACTGATATTACCACTTTCTTCAAGGTGGTTTTACTAACACACAACCTTGATCAGGGCGTCTTAGCATAACAACACTGCTGCTAATAACAGAGTCCAGAGCAACTTTTAATGAACTCAGACTGAAAAAAAAAAATAAAACAAACCCAAGAACTTCCCTAGCTAATGAAACATTTTTTTTTTTTCTACAAAAAGACAGGAAGGGGAAGCTGCCTTTTTCCATATAAAAATGGCTCAGCGTGTCCTCAGCTTCTGCAGCTCTGCAATAAGTAAAATGTTTAAGGAATGCTGGCATCTGCTCTCTGAATAACTGAGAGGTTTCATATGTTATGATACTGATGGAAATGCCTCTTAAAGAGCTTCTAAAAGTCATCTTACTAGGAGAGAACACATCTCTTTAGAAATTCCCCGTGAACAAGAGATGATTACAAGGAAGCAGTATGACAGACACCAACATTTCATCTCTGCATACAATTATGGTACAAATTAGAAATGCTATTATGTTAGTGCTCCATAATTAAGTAAGCAATTAAAAACAAAAACAGTTCATTAACAAATTGTCATAGCTATGCAGACAAGTGCCCAGCAAGGTCATGATAGGCAATTGCCTGAGACAACTAAATGCTGGGAGTGAGCAGCAGAAAGCTGAGCACAATAAGGTTTGTGAGGTAGAATGCAGTTATTTTGCAAATTACTTTTCCTTGGGCAGCATGAGATATGACAATAAATATAATCATTCCTTGAGAGACTGTGGAAAAAAAAAAATCAAAATACAGATTGTTTCACAAAGTTAGAAAAGCAACTGGTAACAAAACCTTTTCCCTGTTAATTATACTTTGGGTAGGAGGCAGCTGAAATTAGTATGAACCTGTTTTTCATAACACCTCACTGCGACCTTATGGTTATCTGAAATTTTAATATATTTATCTGCTTTTCTGTATTCAAATAAATGTTCCCATGGATATTAAATTCAGTGGCCGGTTGAATAAACAGAGTGGATGGGGCTGGAGGGTCTAATTCTTTACCTCCTGCAACATCAGTCTAATTTTTTTCTCTCATCTACATCAGATTTATTCCCCAGTTCCTTTTAAAAATATTTTTAGCTATGTCAACAAAAGGACTTAAAAAAAGCCCTATCACTGCTAAGTAGATTTGGTAAAGGAGGACAATAAAACAGCGAAACAGTTAATCGCCGTGCTAATTATTTGTCCTATTTTTCTTAATACAAATTAAATGTTTCACTTGGTTAATGACAAGTTTGATCAAACAGTTTCATAAACTGATGGATTGACTTTGAAATGAATTCAGGGGGAAAAAAATGACATGATGCAGATTTGGCAGAGGGCCGTCTCTAGTGGGAACAGATGCCCAACAAATTTGGCGACTAGTTTTGTTCTCTTCTATCTGTTGCAGTTCACAATCCTAATGAATGTTATGTTTAAATAACATGAATAAAGATAAAGTGAAAATGAATTCAACTCCAGTTTGAGCAGCAGAATAGAAATGAGCAAACTGTATTATCTTCTGCCACCTAATCTGGGTTGAATTTCCTCTGTATCTTTTTTTGTTTGTTGAAGAATCCTTTTCTTGAGTCTCCTTGGCCATTGACAAGGTCTTTTGAGATGAATATGAAAAGATAGATTTAAAGGTTAAGGCCAGGGTCAGATGGTTGCAGATGTTTTGTGAGAGATTGTTCGGTTCAGTTGTGGTACTTCTCCTGACTAAGGTATTTCAAACAGGCAGAGTCATGGCCAGCAACTGTCAATGAATTTTGTTTGTTTCACAAATGATCCGTGCAAACACAAACACAGATGACACCAAACGTTTGGAGCTTTTGGGTGGTTGTTTTGGGTTGTGTTTATTTTTTTTTTTTCTTAAAGGTGAGCAATGTTTTCTTTCCTTTTTTCTTTTTTTTTTTTTTCTCAAGGAATTGCCTGAATCCACAGATCTCGCTCGTGTTTTGTTTCTTGGAAGAAAGGGAGGGGTGATGCCCCGCTACCCACCCGCACATCTGTGAAGAGGTGCCTGTAAAATGTGATGCTGCTCTTGAAAGGAATTTAGCAGAGAGGCTGGGCAGCCCCAGCCAAGGTAAGAAGTGGAGGCACAGAAAAGATGCACACGGGCTATAACCTAAGCCTAACCCTCCCAAATTTACTCAGAGGAGAATTTAACCATTTCTATCAACATGTAAGTAACTCTGTGGAGGAGCTTAGGCTGGGTGTGTTTTAGCCCATAGGATCCAGGTCTGTAACTCCCACCCAGATCCTGTTTACTGCTGCTTCCCTTCGCACTACATAAGACAGTGGTTTATTTGACCCTGAAGAACCAGGCAGAAATTTAGGCCCCCACCATCAGAGATAAAAAATTACCCTGGGAAATGCTGTTTTATCACTGTTCTCTGTAGGGAAAAAAAATATCTCCATGATGATTTATTTTGACTAACTGTGCCGAGCTGTATTCCTGTGAGACCACGGATCTTACTCAGCACAGCTCGTGGTGAAGTTGGGAGGAATCTGTGCTGACATCCTGACCCACCGATCCAACATGTAAATGCTACAGAAATAAATGCATTTTCCCTGCCCTGGAAATAGGCAGCCTACCTGCTTCCTACTGGGTTTTAAATGAATTCTTCCAAAAAGCATACATAAAGTCTGTAATACTCCAAGACTAAAATTCTCACCCAAAACTGCCTTCAAGTCTTCATGTCTTCAGCATTAGCCTTATAATAAGGATTATTTTGAAACCCCCACAAATTTATTACCCCTGTGAATTTATGTTCAGGAGTATTTTCTGCCATTAAACCCCAAATTTTGTTTTCTTGTTGAGTTGCCTGCTGCAGAAGAGAAAACTAAGATTTGTTACCAAAGGACTCAGTTTTCCCAACAGATTCTTGTAGTATTGTGCATTATAATTGATTTTACCCCCAGCACTGACAGCCCTCCTGCCTTCATGACGGAGGCAGTGAATGTCAGGAGGAACCTCTGCCACGTTGGGCAGTTACTCTCATTCCCTCCAGAAGGCTAAGAAAGCTTGAATGGGCATAAAAATATTCATTGCCCTCAACAGACCTTCATAGCATGTCCATGTCCAAGGCATTTGCAGTAAAGTTATTTACATTACACCTCCCTCTGTCAGGATATCTCCTGGCTATGGGGGTTAGAAACTAAAATTTCACCTGTTCTGTATAACTTTCCCTTTTTCACACAGGCATAACCACACCTGTGACGTGAAATACAAAGTTTTCACCTCTCAGGTGATTAAATACTATTGCACAGCTTCTGTGTGGAGGTGGAAAGTCATTTAAAATACCCGGGTACTGGGGTTTTTTGCCCTGTGCTAGAGGCATAAAATGTGCGGGTTTTAATCTATAACTCAAGTAGTCAACTGCCTGAAAAAAAATTGTCACTGACAGTTGTGGGGTTTATGCAAGTACCAGCATTAAACAGCATTATTTAAATTTCCTTCTAAATACTTGTTTGATAAGCAGGGATATGTATGATTTATTCATCTCACAATTTACTGAAGCATGTTAGCTGGGTTGGGTTTGGGGGTTTTTTTCACTAATTTATATCCTACTCTTTTTATATATGTTAGTTTAAAAAGATTTGCCCAACGTGATTAAGAACAATTGCAGAATTACAGAGCAGGATTACTTCTGAAGGGAGGGGGGAAAAAAATAACCATGGCTTGTATTCTCAGTGGCTCTTCTATTTGACTTCATCATTAAGGAAAGTATTCAGAGCGTCTGAAGGGTGAAGAGTGGAGGAGTGTGTTTTCTTTTCGATATGATAGCTGCATTCAAGTTATTCTTCCGCCTACAATAGATTTTACCTAGCTTTATCTTCATAGGAAGCTGCTTTCGGTTGAAAAGCAGAAGTGAATAGGAGTGTCATGACATAGGATTAACAGTACAACCGGATAGTAAATCAAATGTTTGCGATGAAAAAATGTGGAATGTGACATGCATCGGGAGAGCGAAGCGGCAGCGCTTCGCCGCGACGAGGGAGCAGATAATGTGTGATTATCTGCCGAGCTTCCCCAGACCTGGACTTTAATTCAACTTCCAGAAACACACGGCCCATTTTAACCAGTCAATCTCTGCAATGAATCTAATCACAAGGTAAAACATTCCCAGGAACTCTGGGCCAGTGTTAATTACAGATGGGACCAGCCTAAGCCTTAGGAAAAAAAAGGCGTAAGGGAGGAAAGGCGCAGTGGTTTTCCAGTTCAGGGAGAGCAATGCAACTAAGGAGAGATCCAACAAGTGCCGAAACTAGAGAGAAAAATTAAGATTTAAAGTTTGGTATATTTAATTATTTGACAAAATCTCAATAGCCTTACAATAAGAAGGAACAGTTGCCTCTTGCTCTGATCAACATCATCTAAACCATCGCCATCAGATTCTTCTATCACAGTAACCCACCCACACCAAGATAAATGTACTTGATCTTGCTGTGTGACTCAACTGCGTCTTCAACTCTCTACTTGCAGTTTAAATTCACTGCAGAGACCAACTTGCAGTACTTTTAACAGGCTCTAATCTCTCTGGTTTCAGTTTGACACCAAGAGGCATTTCAAATCATCAGCAGCGGATTTATAGTGTATGCTTAGAAAACAGAAATGGATTTCCAGGGGGGTTAATTTATCAATATCTAGTCATTCTGGGAAACATTAGTTTGCATAGGAAAAGGGGTTAAAAGAAGGTTTAAATGATGTCTCGAATATTTCCTGAAAACTTTGTGCAAAAATATTCTATGCCACAAAAACTCATTAAATATGCAAACTTTAATATACATTCCTCAGTAACAAATGTACAGTTAGATAACACATAAAGAATTATGAATGACTAATTATATTTTGCATATTTACAGCAAAGACAATTAGCAAATAGCTTTTATATGCAAAATAAATGAAAAAGTAATTAAGATGCACTAACTAGAGCAGCAATATCAAGTCTGTTGTCTTGTGATTCATTCCTAACAAACATAATAATTATGCATTCATTGTCATATAATTAAAACAGCTCTGTCCTTTAGAAAACTGGTTATTTACTGTATAATAACCTGAAGAGTGGCAGAACTTCCTCATAATGGTGAGAAGGATAATTAAATATTTCTTCCTGGTGTCTGCTTACTCAGTTGAGTTTATTATCTTAAACTTGTGCGAGAAAACATTTCCTCTGTGCTTCCAAAAGCTCACCTGTTCCCTGCTGGGAAGTTATGCCTTTGCTATGCCCCACTCCAAAGCCAGCTGTCCAAAAACCTCTCTGGGTGCTGCTTAAATGGGCACAACATTAAAATCCATTCCAGGATGGGAAAGCTCAGGGGTCCAGCCTAGGGAGGATGGGAATGCTCTGTTAGAGCCTTGGGGTTCCCCTTCTCCTCTGTGCTGTGACCTTGGTTGAACTTCTTTGGTGTCATTGCCAGAGATGGCCACATGTGTCATTTTGTGCATGGAGAAATATCATATCATATCTCATATCATATCAATCATAGAATGGTCTGGGCTGGACATGAATTCATGGGAAGAACTACATTCTTGTAGAGAAGGCACTTATTCGTCCCACACCTCAGCTCCCCAGGCATCATCACACATCCACTCTCTGTCATTCCCCATTCTCTTCATTTTCCAGCTCTTATTATACCTCAATAAAACATAATAAATCATCCAGTCTCAATTGGAACCCTTAATCACTACCGAACAGAACAGTAATATCCAGCACTGTAAGCCGTCTTCATAATACTAATATCATCAAGCACTTCTTTTTTTGTCTTAAAATTCCGCTTTCCTCTAAACCTCAACCGCAGAACCCGCCGAGCTGCAGTGGAGGAAAAACAATGTAATTGCTTGGCTGCACGTACGGCTGGCCTGGATCAGTAATCGGATTTCCAGGGACTCAATAGGTAAGGGGCAGGGCAGGAGGAGCCGGGTTCACCTACGCAAGCTGGGACGGAAGGACTTAGCTCATGCTGTCGGTCAGGCTTCATCCTTCTCTACAAGCCCCTGGCATGGCTTCTTGTGCCAGTCCCAGCCACTCATCTTCCCATGGAAGGAGAGGATATCTATTCCTTTTAATGTTGCTCTACAAGATGGCCTTTCCTCTTATTCTTTGGGCAAAACGGAACAAGTTTTGTCGGTGAACAAAGAGCCCCAGGCATGGAAGAGCCTATATAAGGAGATGTGGTAGGACCAGAGAGGTCCCCATGGCCTCAAGATCAGCCTCACATGGCCCAGGGTGGGTTTTATTCCCTTTGGTTCTTGCCACCTCGCCCTCATTTGCTCAGAGTATTTGTTGTATGCTGATATTCACCCTGAAGGGGTGGGTCAGCCAAACCCTGCTGGAATACACACAGAAGGAAAAAAATGAAAGGACAGCAGCTCCCAGCCACACTGGAAATAGCACAGAGCTTGTCACGCAGTGCCCTCCGGAAGGCAGGGGATTTTTGCACAGATTTCTTAATACTCCAAGAGAAGAAAAAAAAAGAAAAAAGAAAGAAAAAAAAAAGAGTCCTTGTGGACTTTGTTACACAATTCATTTACTCAGGTTTTTTCATCTGCTCATTTCCATGTCAGGAATGCTGTGGGACTTCACCAGACCCCTTGGGCTATACCCTGCAGTGTGATATAGTATTTCTTTTAAGACTATTATGCATCCCATGAAGCTCAAGTACCAAAGGGTCCCCATCCCATCCAATTTCTAACTCAGTGTTTAGAACAGAAAAAGGAGACGGGTGATATTTTCTATTAAATCCTTGCAGATATTTCAGTGCCTTTAGAACACACTTGCACTGCCTAAGGCTGACCTGTTGCTCAGGTGGATTTCTCAGCAGCTCTGTCTTCCTCTATTACCCCCTTTGAGGGAACCTTAAGGATGATTTGTGCTTCTTCTGAGCAACCAGGGTTTGCTCACTTCTTGCATAGCCAATACCTTGACCATTGCTTGGGCCACATAAGAATGGAAGGGAAATATATGTAATTATAACCAAATCATCTGTGATTCCTTTGAGATCCTGACTCCTTTTCTCAGTCTTGCAAACCACTTCAACATAGGGAGGAATGGGGAGCACCAGCCATCCCATGGGGACCATTACCCATCCTACAGGGACTGTGAGCTCCCCAGAGCCTACAAGGTGTCAGGATATAACAGTTCTGTGCCCAGCTCTGTACAGAGCTGTCAGGATGACAGACTTAACCTCCCTCTGTCCCTGTTTACCCAAAGTAAGAAGATTGTAAGGCTTAGTTAATGTTTGTAAGTGCCTCAGGGTTCTTATACGATAGGCGCTATGTACATGCAAGTGTATTATAATACATGTCAGAAGAAGAATTAATAAAGCATAATGTATTGATTTAAAGGTAGCAGACACTCGTGCCTGATAGCCTTTCTAGCTGCTTCTTTACAGGCACCCAGAAAATGGCATTTAGGTTAAAATCAGGTTAAAGGAAAATAATGCAGTCAATCACTGCTAGAGACTGAGTCAGTAAATATCAATTATATAAAATGAGTCACCAATAGGAACTTTGACAAACCAGGTGGTAGGCAAAGGAAACTTGAAGAGGCAGATGTGACTGTATTAACTTCAGAAGGTACTCTGATCTCTTTAGAAACACTGCTTTTATTTTGAGCACCTCCAGTTTCTTCATGGCTTTTCCAAATATTGGGACCCCAGAAGGAGTTGGACATGAAAGCAGGATGGACCTTTTGCCTCAGAATTTTGGTGAGAAACAATTTGAGCTACAAGAAAGAACCAGGAGGTCCTCTATGACCTTACCTGAAATCAGGATGAGAATCAAAAGCCCCTTAATCATTCCCAAGGATAGAGGCGTCCATGTGTTTTACATACTGGGAGAAAGTAAAGTATAGACAGAGCAGTGTGGACAGGCTGACAATGTAATCATATTCCTGGTCAGTGAGGGGTGGCACTGAAACAAAGCTGGCTCCAAGAATTGGGATGGACTAGGACCTGGCTTTGGCCTGGGTTCAGGAAACTGGTGATGTACAAAGAGATCTTGAAGTGCTGGAGACCTCACTGGTGATCCCAGGGCCACATGGTTTCAGGGGTCAACTCCCTGTTTCAGTTGTCTCTTTAATCTTAAATCAAAACCTGCGTTTTTCTTACCTTTCCAAGGTGCTGCACTCCCTGCATTTCTCCTTCTGCTGTAGAAGCCACCCCCAGCCTCGTCCCCCTGGGCACAACCTTGGCATGGCCATGGGCATGCATCCAGGTTTACCTATTGTACAGGTATACACAGCCCTGCTCATGGGTAGGGATAAGAGGCCTTTGGTAAAAGAATAAAATGAGCTCTTTCTCACTCTCTCTCTGTGTGCTAAAGAAAGAGAGTAAATAAAATTCCAGCAGCTACAAGCTGGCGACATTATACTGTCATAATCCAGAAATGAACATTGATTCCGAAGAAGTCGCTTCTTCAAACTTTAACGCAACAATTAAGTATTCCATTGTCATGGCTCAATTAAATGGTATGGCCTGAGAAAATTGGGGATTGTAAAGTGAGGATGGAATGTGCTTTGATCCTCTTTCCAGGGTTATTGTTTCATTAATAAATGAACATGTCATTTGTCTCACCAGAGGGAGCTCCTGCCCTCCAGGCTTTTTCCCTTTTTTGTTCAGGTTTTATAAAGATGAATTTCCAGTGCTCTGAAATACCATGGATTAGTAGTTAAGCCTGACAGCACTTCGGGGAGTAGTGGGCTTAAAGTGCCTCACACAGGTCTCCAAAGCACTTGTTTACTAATAGAGGAAATCAGCGACCGTCTGCAGCTGCTGATATCGCATTACCATTTGGAAAGACAGTAGCTGAGATAACAAATCACACAGTTTTAATAATTACTCCTGCATTCCAGTTTTTTGTTTCCTGCGTAACTGCAAAGGCTGGATTTCTTCCAAATAAACAGATAAAAACAGTATGGAACTTTTATCTTTTAATGATAATGACAACACATCATGTTTCACTAAAAGTTTCCTGCTGGATTTTTTTCTGATTTCTAGAGTTTCAATAAAATGTAATTATACTTTATAATTCCACTCTTTTAATCTTCACTTCAAAAACTATTCACAGTTAGCAAGTTTGCAAGGCACGGAGAGGGGGTGAGGAGCAGGAGCCGACTTCCCCCACATCGGGCTGTTCATAAATTCTGGCTGGGGGTAAACCTGTCATTGAAACGGCACAAACTGAGCTGCTTTGCATTCAAATTAATACCTAGTTTAATTTGAATATAAAATAGCTCCATTTATGTGGTTATTAAGAAAAAGTAACAAAACCATTTGGCGCTGAATGGATGTTTCAGATAGGATACACTCACAACCTATTTCTTTTCCGCTCTTGAGGGGTTTTTCCCCTCCTTTCCTTAATCCGTGGGGGACTTTAGAATCAGGATGTTTTCATATCGATAGATAAGGCTTTAAAACAAAGCAATATCTGTAAAATCTGAACGGTTAATATACACTCTGGGAGCCCAAAACTTCTCATTAACACAATACTGAATTAAACTTCATGGGTTTTGTTCCTGCACATCTTCCCACCTTGTCCTTTGCTACACCCAGACAAAAGCTAGTGATGCAGGTCACAACTTTTCTGGCTAAATAATTTCACAGATATATTTAGGAGAGCAGAGAAGAGGAGGAAGAGAGAAGCACCGCAATTAGACCTCCCTCTTCCAACTCAAAAATATCTAGACTTAAAGGTAAGGTAAACTTTTCTCACAGCTTTTAGTTTGCTTACCATCAGCCCATGTTCCACTGAGTGATTAAAGAAAGCTTTTTTAAAGCATTACTTCAGAATGATCTTAATTGGTGCAAGGTTGAGCCCTTTCTAGGAGGGGAGGGAAAAGGTTGAATAGCCTTTTCAAGTCACATGAAAGTTTCTAGGATGAATGTACGATAATTAGATTAATAAGTAGCTTAATTTATCACAGCTAAGGATTTCAACAGCCACACATTAGAGCAAGAAAAAAAAGATTAGTGTGATTCCAGTTTGTAAAAAAATTGTACTGAAACTTGATTAACCTTAAATACAAAGTGCCTTTCTTTTTTTGTGTGTAAATTCAGTAGTTAAGGGGGAAAAAAACCCCACTAAAATAATCAGAAAAGTCCTGTTACGTTCCTTTGTGTTCAGTAGCTAATGAGAGATATCAGGGTTGTACAAAACAACTTTTCCCTGCGAAGTTATTCTTCCTAGAACATGGATTTAAAGGAGATCTGTGATCCTTACAACTGCTGCAGACCCTGAAGATCTGAGTGAGGTGTGAGATAACATATGCAGGGGTTACAAATACCTACAGAATCAGCCGTTTTCATTTTAAAATAAGCGAAAAGGAGGCAGCAAGCAAATAGGTGACATATATATATATTAGTATAATGCAAAATTATATTCACCTTAGTCACAGTAATAACAAAAGGGCTGAGCAGGAGCTGGGGTGCCAGGGAAAGGTATGGGAAACAACTGGAGGCCAAGCTAACGAGCAGGGTGCAATTAGAGACGACAATTAGCCAGGCAATATTCGCTCACCTCAAGCACAACATCTACAACTGAACATGACTTGTGGCAAATGCAAGAGCAGGGCAACTCGGTGCAAAAAAACCCCTCACTCATAGGTGGGAAAATACTGCCAGAGCATCCATCTTTTCCCTCACTGCTGCTCCTGCTTCTTTGCAGGACAATCCCTTAACAGAGAGTGAAATCAGCTGGGCTTTTTGATGTTGTCATCCACCGCCGAGGTTGCTTTCGGTGGTGTCATTATTTATCAGCGCCAACGTCAGGTTTCATTAATCCAACTAACTCCTGAGCACTTGTATCACAGGCAATGAAAATTCCCAGTGCCTTTTATTAAGCTGGCTGGCACCTGGGCTAGCAAAGGCCATGGAATATTCTGGAGGACAGTGGTGTGGTTCTGGTCGATGCTCAGCAGCCACTGTCATTTTGAGGAGGTCTAATGCAAACCCAGTGGTGGAGGGTTGAAGGATTGCAGGGTTAGTGACTCCCTGTCCTGGATCCCCTCTTTGAAAGGGGATGGTAAAGAGGGAGGATTGGTTCACAATCATGGGAAACCACAAATGAAACTACCCAGAGCCTACCAACGACAACAAAAAATTAAATTAAATTTTTTTAAAATGTCATGAATGAGAAAGGAAAATGGTTTCTTTAATTTTATCTCGCACTTAAGAGATGACTAAGAGTGCTAATGAAAGGGAGTGTAATTATAGCCCAGATAGTGCATATTGCACACGCTGGAACGTGGGGAAGGTTAACTCTGGCAAAGGGAGATCATACAAATCAAAGTGGCTGAGGGCACTCATGCATCGGCCTGTTTGATAAGATTGATAACTGTAACCAGTAGCTTAGGAGAATCGATTTCCACTGCTGGGGATCTCTCTGGATGCTCTCATCTTTTCTTCTGTTTACATGAAAGTGAAGCTTTAAAGATGTTTTATCATCTAATGGCGAATATGACACACAGTTACAAACGGAATCTTTTTTTAATCTCAGAATGGAAAATTTAAGCGGGGCAGTGGTTCGCTTTAATTATGTATATTGAACAAATTTGAAGAGATGAGAAGAAACTTGTTTTTCAGCCCACTGAACCCAAGTGCTTGCCTGTAATCTAAAATGGATATCTAATTATTGTTTAACATTATTTATTTAGGAAGAGTTACGACCTCTAATTTGCCTTTAAATGATTAATTTAGTGTTTAAATAAAGCTCCTTTTATTTAATAATGTTTTCTTTAACCAATCTTCACTAATGTCAATAAACTCTTTGTTTAACCTTCTTAAAGGAAACATTTCCTCAGCTCTAAGACAATTATGAATTACCAAAACCCATATAGAAAAATGAGCTAAGTAATTATCTAATATTATTGCAGGGTGCTTAAGAAGGGAATATTCCACACCAATAGCATAAGACAAGAGAGACGAAACAAGCTTTTCTAAATATTGATTATTTTAAGCAGTTTGCCTCTTGTTAAGGGGATAATGCAGCACATAAATATCCTAAAATACTAGTAGCTTGGCTAAATAAACTCTTCCATTTCCATTAGCATCCTAAAGATTTTCTTGGTTCGTGTCCCAGGCACAAACCAAGAAGCACAAATATCCATGTGCCATATGTAGGGAGACAGATAAAATGTTGGTGCCCTCCTCCTGTCCCCAGCCCTCACAGGGGCATCCTCACCTATGTCCAAGGTGAATTTTCACCACCACGGTGCTCCCTTGATGTCCAGGACTAGAGAGAATGAGCTCAGAGCTGGGGCAAAGGATCACCAGTCAAACCCCTGAGACTCTGCTCCAGATCTCTGGTTGTTCTATGGAGCAGACTCACACATATATATTATATTAGATGTACTGGCCACTGATTTTGAAAGCAGGGGCCTTTTGGGAATCATAGAATCACAGAATAAATTTGGCTTGAAGGAATGTTTAAAGGTCACCTAGTCCAATTCCCCTGCAATGAGCAGGGACAAGTGTGACTGCTCTGTATTAACTGCGGAAGTCCATTTCTACGCAATAAATTGTGTTTGTGATAATGCTTTTCTGGGCTTGCTTAGACCCTCTGGACTTTGCTCTGCAGTATGCTGGGTCTGGGAGGACCACAGGAAAAAATAGGCAGCACAAACAAATCAAAATTGATGTCTAGGTGGCCAGAGAGTGGCAGAAGGTAAGTGATGGAGGAGGAAAAGGAGGAACTAGATGGTCCTTAAGGTCCCTTCCAAGTCAACCGTTTTGTGGTTCTATGATTGCATGATTTAGAGACTGCAAAATATCCAAGGAGTGAGAGTCACAGGATCACAGAAGTGTCAAGGTTGGCAGAGTTGTCCAATAGCAGCTTAGGCTGCGCAAGGTACATCCAGCCTGGTTTTGAGCATCTCCACAGATGCAGATTCCACAGCCTCTCTGGGCAGTCTGATCAATCACCCTCATGGCAAAACAGGTTCTCTCATATTCAGATTGACTTTCCTGTGCTCACATATGGAATGAAGCCCCTAATTTGGGCTTGTCTTATTATCATCCCAAAAGCTAATTGTGGGCACTGGGGAATGTCCCTCATAAGTGAATGTGAAGCACATTTGGTGTGAGAATGGGAGCAAAGCCTGAAGCTGCTCAGGAGTCATGGGAGATCTCTGGGACGGAAACACCTGTTTCCAGAAGGTGCTGCCTAGAGGAATTACCTAAGTGGGAAAAAAAAGGATGGATAGATGGATCACAGACTGGGAAGGGGAAAAACTTACAGCAAGCTCTCAGAAGAGAGCAACAAATGTTAAGAGGAGGTGTGAGTTCCAACCAAGCACGAGAATCATAGAATCTTTAAGGCTGGGGAAGAAGACCTGCAAGATGATCAAGTAGAATCTCATTAGTAGCAGAGCTACAGGAGACAATGTCAGGAAAATATCTGGCCTTCTACACTGGTTACAATTTGTAGCTCCAGTGGTGGAGGTCTGAATAGAATTGAGGTTTTTTCTAACTTGGGAAGAGTGCTGCCTTTATCATGGGCAGAGCTGAAAGGGTCTGCACTTTCAAAGCTCTTCTGTTGTACAGCAAAAGCAGCAGCAGAGCATGGCAGGTTCTGTGCAGTTACTCCTTCCAGGTCTTGTGAAAGATCCCAGGCAGAAAAGGGGGAAGAAGTGCCCAGATGTGACTTTAAATGGTTGAGCAACAGTGAAGGGAAGCATGAAAGCCACAACATGGCAGATGTCCAGGGAAAAGGCAAAGAAGTATTTTTCTGTCAGAGACTGAGAAGCCACCTACAAGTGTCACCAGTTTCTCCCCAACTCCTGAAATCACCCAGCATATTCCTGCTCTTCTCTCAGCTTCTCCCTTGCCTGACACACTAGATTCCACTTTGGCTTCTTTCCACTTCATTTTGTTTACAACTGGCAAAGAGCTTTTGACCGTTTTCTGAATTTTGGACATTATAGTTTCAATTTTTTCCTCAAATATATGGGCTAAGACATCATTCAAGTCGTAAATGTATAAAACAAATGAAATCTTTAATCCATTATCCTTAGTCACACTGAGATGGCCAATTTGCAACCAGTTTGGTACGAGGAATATCCATGACCACCTTATTCCTTCTCTCCCACCTTGTCCCAACACTTGCTGTACCCCATCCCCTAAAAACTCAGAGCTTCTGAGACCACACAACAGAGTCCAGCTGATGCCGTCAATACAACCAAGAGTCTCTTTCAAAACTCACCCATGAGGTGATCTCTGTGTAAGTGATGGTTTGGATCCAGAAAATGAACAAGAATGGCCTGGGAGGCTCCCAAAGTGCCTTCCAAAGCAAGCAGGGTTGGAGGAGTTGGTGCCATGACGTCCCCTCGGTGCTGGACCAGCACATAAGGAGTGAAGAAGATTTGAATCTCACCTTTGGCTTTGGTTCTTCATAGAGGCTTCTCTTCCCAGGGAATGCAGCTGTGCCCACCGGTCCAGATGTCCAGGATGGACGAGACTCCCACAGCCCCTATGAGAAAGGTGAATGAAAGGTGTGTCTTAAAATCTTCAGACCTCAGCCCACCACGAACTGCTTGTTGCCCCTGACATGCGATAGGAAGTTAAGCACAATCTCAGCTGGGTCCCAGGTAAATGGGCAGGTGTGTTTGCCCTCAGGCAGCCTGGGGACATGCCAGCCCCTCCCAAACACAGCCTGTTAAAGAGGGATCTTCTGTTCAATGTAGCTGTTTACCTCCGGGCTGCTGACTGCAGGGATGGCCAGCTGCTCATTACGGGTCAAGAAGTGCCTGGTTAAAAGGTCCTGCCCCACCTCGGACGTGGCACGGGCAAGTCCCTCAGGACAATAACATACAGCCCTGACCCTGCCGATACCCACTGGAGTCCTCCCGAGGTTAGGAGGTGACATGGCTTGTCCCAACAGACATGGGAGGAATTTTCACAAGAAACACCCAAAACCTCTGTTGTGATAGGCAGAAGACAAATACGCCTCAAACAGAGACAGGATGCACCCAGATTTTTTTATTATTGTTAATTATAAAACATGTTATTGTGACTTTTTTGGAACCCCAGAGAGGCAGGAATAAAGCAAAGGATTTGTTGCATCCACCACCTCTTTAGACAGGACTTGCACTGGACTCTTTGTTGTTAGATAAACCTTGGTAACCTAAAACAAGTAAAAATTTACAAATTTAGTTAAAGTAAAAACTGCTGGTTAGCAAAGATTTTGTCACTTTTTCCCTTTGTGCTTGCTTTTAATCAGCCCTGCAAAATTCCCACTGCCTGCATCGATGGGAATATGTAATATTGTTTGATGAATGAATAAAATATCAAGTAGGAAGTGTCTTGTTTGTCTGTGTCTTCATTATCCCCTTCCCATCCCAACTCAGTGCACAGACTGTGTGACTGGAACAGTGTGTTCTTCTTTACTGGTCATTCCTTGTTTGATTCCCTACAGCTGGAAGCCCTGGACGTAGGTTAAGATTACAGGTGTTCAATGCTGTACAAATAACACATAAAAAGATAATCCCTCCAGAATAAATTCAAAGTTTTGCCAGATTTTGCTTTTCCCTGGACATCTTTTCTTGCTAGAGCTTTCACGCAGATTTCAAATGTGAAGCAGATGATAAACCATCATTTTTTTTTCTCTTTTTCCCTTTGGTAATTATTTAAACTGACACCATTAAGGATTTTGCTCTGGGACTGTAAACTCACTTAGATTGTGTTGGCCAATTTTTACAGTGAAGTGCAGAATCTGGAGCTGTTCTGAGAAATGGGGGGGGGG
>WEKX01016057.1:185213-233352 GCA_013390025.1 Pitta sordida
CTAATTCCAGCCATAAGCAAGGAAAAATTTCAAATTAAAATAGGTTTTTTTGAAAGAGATGCAACCCCCCTTTAGAATTCTAGCTACTCTCACTGGAAGAGAAGTGCAAGAACCCCTTCCTTCAGCAACCCATTTAATCTCTCCTTTTCTAAGCAGGCAATCTCAGATTATTTACCACCATCTCATTTCTAACTCACGAGAAACTCCTGGAAGCCAGGAAAAAATACTTTTCATCAGCCTGTTTTTGTTTTGCTCTCATGTTTATTTTCATCTTAACATTAATTGCCCCATAATGTCTGCTTGGTTTTATCAATTATCCTTTGCAGTGGGAAAATATTTTACTGCCTAATACAGCGTAATGATTTTTTTCCCTATTTGCCAAGGGGGTTATTAATAAATGTCCCCACTGGGGTTACAACTCTGGTGCTCTGGTGTTTGCTTTAGGGGAAATGAGGGATTGGAGGAAAATCCTAACCAAACGGAGCTATAATTAGAGCGAAAGCAGCTGCAATTAGAAGTATATGTTCAATGACACCCCCGGCACTCGGGGACAAACCCCCCCTCCACTCGGGCAGAGGTGGCAGCAGAAACTCTGGTTAAAAACAGAAAGTGGAGGGAAAGCTCTCAGTTTTCCTGTTTTTCCAGGTGTTGCATCACAGATTTGCAGTGCCTGCTCAGCATATTTCTCCAAGGAAGGTTGAAAACACCGGGAGGGGTTTTTTTTCCAGCAGAGCAGCGCTGGCCTGGCAAAGCCAACAGCAGACTCCTCTGAGCCGGGATTTCACCCTGATCTCTCACTCCTCACTATGTATTTATTTAGCCTGAACTGCTGCCACGAGCTCTGCTGGGCTCTCTGGGTCGCTGCCAGCCGAGCAGCCCCTTCAAACGACTCATCTCGGTGCACATCAGACATCCACGCTACGTCCCATGGAGTCCTCTCCTGCAGGTACTCCAAGGCTGGATGGCAAAGCCTGGCAGACCTTGCTCTCCTCCCCGCTGCCACAACAGACTTTGTTCATGAAGAAAATAAACAGACAGCGTCCCTTCGGCTTTTCTGCCTGTTACAAATCTAAATTCTCCATCACTGGGAAATGTAACAGCTAAAAGGTTGTCCCAGCAAAATTCCGTCCTGTCATGAGATGCAGGTTTGTGGAAAGCCAAACTGCAAAGAGCTCTGCGGCCTGTCGAGAATTCAGGCTGAATTAAAGTATTAGGGCTTGATTTTATCAATTAGCCCAACAACAAATTTAACAATAAGCAGCAAGGACACATACGGAATTAAAAAACACAGCAGATGTGCAGTACTGCTTAATATGGCTTTTAGCTTAATTCATCTCATTCCAGAAATCTGTAATTCTCATGGTTTGGCTTTTGGACAGCAGCTACTGATGTAACCTTTTGTCTTTCCCTGAGTTTTTTGGTCAAAATTTAAAAAAAAATTGAATTATTATTATACATAGCACTATTAGCTTTGAAGATTTACATCTTTGCTTCTTTCACAGCAGAGGTTTGAAGTAACAGAATATACTGTGGGAAAACCTGACCATGTCCTTGCAGCCTCTGTAGGGCTTCTTGTATTGGGGTCCCACATAAGTGTCCCATTTCCTGGTAGGGCTCAGGTTGTTCCAGCAGAAACTGACTGGCTACAGAGGCCTGAGGTTGAGAGGCAGTGGTAGGAACCAAGGGCATGACAGGAAACTGTCAGAGGAGGCTCAGGTTGAACATTAGGAAAGGTTTCTTCATCCAGAGGGTGGTTGGATGGTGCAACAGGTTACCCAGGGAAGTGGTCACAGCACCAAACCTGCCAGTGCTCGGGGAGTGTGTGGGCAACACTCTCAGGCATGTAGTGGGATTGTTGGGGTGTCCTGTGCAGAGCTAAGGGTTGGATGCAATGATCCTTGTGGGTCCCTTCCAGCTCAGGCTATTAAGTTCTATTCTATTCTATTCTATTCTATTCTATTCTATTCTATTCTATTCTATTCTTGATACCTCCCACCTCGCCACACCTGCAGAAAACAGAAAACAGCAGTAAAACTCAAGGATGTGTCGCGCTCTTGTTCTCCCCCACCCACATGTGACACAAATGGTCCATCAGAGTGCTGGGTTCACAAGATTGCAGATTTCCCTGAACACTCCAAAAGATGAAACCTCATTCCTGAGGTTTCTGATGAGGCCCAGAAGAGGCACCTAAATGAAGATGGGTCTTGCCCAGAGCAGCATCTCCTCCAGATTCTGGCTGTGTTTTGACCAAAAGAGCTCAGCATCAATAAAAAGATATTAAAGGTCAACAAATTAAGAATTCAGCAATTATTTATATGTATTGCAAAACAACATGAGATGTGTGTACAAGGCCACACAGTTCACACGATGGTGTAGGAAAAGCAGGTCCCACGCTATTGTTTTTGAAGCAAGGTACATCTATTTTATACCCTACTTGTACTTCCAGAAAAGCATCCAGGAGCTGCACAGAGGATTTGGGAAGTGAACCTGCCCGGCTCAGCTCCTTTTGCTATAAACTAAACATTTCAGTCCTGAGAAAAGCAAAGACAGTGTTTGCACTGACTCAGGGAGAGGGCTCAGCTGTGTCTGCTCTGGTTCCTGCCCAGACATTCACCACAACTAAATATTTCTTCAAAACCAGGACCTTTCCAAATTGCCATCAAAGTGTCAATTCTAGAGACATCCGACAACTTGGTTACTTTTATTTCTCTCTTATCCTCTGAGGGAGCAGGGTAGGTATAATTAGGTGTCTTTCCATAGCGTCACAGAATGATTTTGGTTGGAAGGGACCTTAAAACTCATCTAGTTCCAACCCCCTGAGAAAACCAGGGACGTCTTCCACTAGACCAGGTTGCTCTGAGGCCCATCCAGCCTGCCCTTGAACACTTCCAGGGAATAAACTTCCACGTATGACTTTGGTGACACACAATTTGCACACCATACGTGTATATTATAGACCTTTCATGCTCGGAGAAGTTTTCAGTCGATTTTAAAAATTGTCCTGAAGGAATAATCATTATACCAGAGCCATGTGTACACATACACAAATGTATATTAGTACCCCTCTGGATGCACATACACACTCAACAAACACGTGCAGCCCTCAGCATCGAACCACAGAGCTCCGCACTGTGCCCTTTCCCCACCGTGCTTAAGGGTCTAAAGTGAACTCCAGGCTTTTAAAGCTACTTTTATTACCTTGCCAGCACCAGGAACAGCCCAACCTCGTGCAGCCGCTTTGACACAGACGTTAATTTTCACTTGCAGCTGTGGCAATTAGAAAGTGTACTTAATAGAGTGTCATGTTAATTGTTGCAGAGTTAACCAATTTCTCCATTTAATTGTCAATTGATTAACCTATTGAAATGGTAAGTGACTCAGTTTCCTTCCAGAACAAACAGCAGCCACATATTTTAGCTTCATCCAGCTGGAGGGGGTACTCTGTGATTTGCTCAGCCTCAATGTGCTGGTATTTTTCTACACCTCCCTGAGCTTTTAATTAGATGAGCCAATTTTACATGTATTTGTCTGCTGGAAAGGTTATCTGTGCTGGAGCTGACCTGCAGAGACAAGGTTGAGCCTAGCAGTCTTAATAGAAAAGGATTTCAGCTATGACTGGTGTACTTGATTGCATTGTAATGGTAATTAACTTGAGACTTTGCCTCCCTCAATGTTTTTTTGTAGCTTTAACTATGCAATGAGATGTTTCCTCTGTCATATATATGCACTTATTAAGCTCTCATTGGTATCTAATATGCATGCAAATAGTCAAGAGTTTCTTAAGGCTAATACTACACTATGTAGATTGTAGTGCCATTAAGTCACTACAAAGATGTAGCCTGCAGCAAACCTATAAGTTTTTTTTCCTTTCCTTTTTCTGCGAGCTATTTGAAGGTTTGATTTTCCATTTTTGTACTTCATTCCAACCTAATGAAGAAAAAATTCCCTCCACACACTCCAGCTCCTTTTCATCTGAAGAATTCCGAGAGAGAGCGAGCCCGTTTTAACAACTTTTCCTTCCCCAACGAGCCAAAAAAAAAAAGTGCTTCTGTTTTAAAAGGAAGATCCCGGTGTCTTTAATTCAGTTTTTCAAGTTGGTTTGTAATCCATGCCCATTCCTGCTCCTTTCTCCGAGCGGCTCGTTTGAAAGCCCTCGGTATCTCCTGTGTTTCTGCATGTTCTTTTACAGTACGGCGCTGTCATTTAATTACGAGACAATCCCCCACAACTGAGCAAGCATTTTCATCATTGATAATGTTGGTAGCAGGCAACTGAGACAAAATGATTACAAACCTATGTTGCGCTCAATAGTCCTTTAGAGGATTTCTCTCTTAATAGTCCTGGCTCATTCATGTTTGGTTCAGTACATTTGTTCTTTAAAAAAGGCGTAGATTAGAAGAGTTTCAGGGTAGGTTAATAACTCAACTGAAAATGGCTGCTTGCATTGTCCAAGTCTGTTCCTGCAGTTGCCTGGTGCTTTCTTCAGTTCTTCCACACTGCAGCTTTGGCCCAGTTGGTAAACAGCTTAAGTCCAGACATCTTTTCATTCTCCGGCGCAGCGGATTGAAATAAAAATGCATATAAGTGGCGACTGACTGGCGCTGGCCTGACAATAGCCTGTAACATTATGCAAGGGTATTTACATAGGAATAAGGCCTTGGTAAAGAAGACAGGGGCAATTAATGACTAGGGCCACACATATAAGGAAAGTTTGTCCAATCTTTTCTTCAATAAAGATCTTTTGTAAAGTGCTATGGAAACTCATGGAGGCCCCCAAACAGACCAGGAGAGGGACTTTTGTGGTGGGGTTTTTGGTTTCTTCTTTTTTTTTTTTTTAAGCTTTGAGTTAAAAGGGCCAAATTTTGTAAAGGTTAAATGTAATTCTTCTCTGGTGTCAAATTTTTACTATTGTGATTTCTTCCCCCTCTCCTCCCCCCTCTCCTTTTTTTTTCCTCTGTGTGATTCAGGTTTGTGTGGCTTTTTTCCCTAGGAGGACACATGGAATAAAGAAATAAAGTGAATGATGTGCCTCAGCCAGGTAGGGTGGTGGAGGTGAAGAGTTTGAAGGAGACCTGCCACAGTGATGAGTCCTTCTGCTAGGCCAGGTTTGGAATCCAAGTGAATTTATAAGCACTTAAGGACTCATTCTGACCTCTCCTACAACTCAGAAGCTCCGCTAGGGCTGTCAGAGCCCTTCCCATCAGATGCCAGGCAGGCAACTCCACCTTCTGAATTCATCCCTTTCCTTCATTTTATCCAGATGGATTTGGCCATGAGTGATTTTGACAAACCGAGGAAGCTCCATGCTCTGACTCCAGGTCGTGGTGCCAAAGGCAGAGCACTGGCAGCAGCGGGTGTTGCAGGGACATAGCCCAGGGCAGACTTTAACCCCATGAATTCATCCCACCAGATGGGATGCTCTCCCCCAAGGTTTGCAGACCCAAATAATGAGCCCATTTCCCTGAGGGAGACCAGGCAACATCCATTCAGGGCAAGGATGGCACAAAAGAGTCAGAGCTGATGGTGCCTCCCCCAGCTCCGGGTCAGTGGGTTTGCACGTCTTGTCACAGTGTGGACACACCAATGTTGGGTCTGAAAGCAAACCATAGTGGGGATCCTGAGAGCCTCTTCAACGCTGTGCACTCCTCCAGTGTCTCCTTTTCCTTTTCAAGAAATTTAAGCCTCTGTCCTCCAAGTCTTCCCTGCCTCCGTGGAAGTGTTTTCCGTGGGCTGCCATGGCACATCTCTGGATGGGAGCTCAGATCTGCCCACATGAGTCAAGCAGCTGCAATTTCAGGGTCATCTGTTGGTTTTTAGTGACTCTGCTCTTATTTTGATGACTGTGAGGGTTGAATTCTCTAACTTTTTAACACGCTATTTAGAGAGCTGTAAGTCTCTAAGGTAGAGCAGGGATCCTACTGCTCAATCCATTGTACATGTCCAGCAAGTCGATCCTTTGGTTGGCATCAATGAGCAAAACCTCGATGATACCTCTAAGTTCTGCCAAGCTTTTAGGTAAAGGTTTTTATAGCAGAATGTAAGTCCAAGAAGAGAGATTTCCCAGAACCCCCCTTCTTTCTTTAAAATATTCTTTTAAAATCAAGTCTCTCATGGAAATTATTTGCTAAAATGCTTCCTGGATGTTGAAGAGAGTGACAAAAATGTTACTATCACAAGCACATGGTTCCTTCAAGAGAAGTGTGCAAGGAGCAGGGAATGTGTTTCAGCTGCAGCCCTGGAAAGCTGCAGAAATCAATGCTTCATTCAAGGCTATTGATCAGTACTAAATTAATTAGACTTCAAGGCTTATGGCAGTTGATAAGACAACTTGTTAATTTAGTCAATGATAGTGTTTTCCCTAAAGCAGCAAATACCCTCTTTCTCAGAAAAGACATTTCTAGCACTTACTACCCAACTTTTTTCCTCCCCCTCTCTTTTATTAAAAAAAAAAAAGAATAAATTCACTTTACATTTAAATTAAGATAAGAATTGGACAGGGAGCTGCTTCCATTTACCCCTATTTGCCTTCTCTTGCTTTAACATTGAAGCGAGGTGTCGATAACATCTGATGTAATTTAATAGGATGGCAGCATAACATTTGGCTTCTTTGGCCCCAGCCCATTGATGGGGGATGCTCATTTGGGAAAGCTGGTGGGGAGAGGAGGGAGGAGGGAGCAAACCCACTTTCTGAATGTTGGGTTTTTAAATGGCAAGCCCATAGATTCTGCTTTCCAGACCAGAAGGATGCTCGTGGGCACTGACAAAGGCACAGGCACTGCTGGTCCTGCGAGCGGTGAATGAGACGAAGGTATCCCAGAATACCCCGGACATGGGGCCATACTTCCTGCTGGCTGGAAAGGACAAAAGGACAAAACCGAAGGAGTGCCGGGGTCCCACCACCAGCTCTTGGAGGCACCAGTCTGCTACCAGCAGCACTCCAACCCTCGGAGAATGCTAATAAGCCACTGAAGAGCTCAGCTTTCCTGCCATAATTCTATAGCGCCGTTGAGGACCCCATAGTGTTCACTAAATAAAGACAACTAATTGAGAATTTTTTGCACATTTTGCTCAGTGGACTTGTTGTTCAGGCGGTTGGTTGGGGAGAATGTCCCCCTACTGACAACAGGGGCTGATTGTTTTGGCAGCCGCCGGGTTAGCGCCATTGCCCGGGTCTGAGGCTGACTTTCCAAGTATGACAAAAATGTTTAATTTCGAAAATTTTTTTTTTTAATTATGTGGCTGGGAATTATTTGGGCTACGTGGAGAATAGGCCGTTCAGTGTTCACGTGAAAACAAAATAAAATAAAAAATTGCTGGCAGAGTTTCTCAGAATAAAACCTTTGGTCTTTCTCTCCTCTGTCTCTCTTCTCCCCCACCCCCCCTTTTTTTTTTACTGTATTTTCTGTGGCGAGGCCGACATTTTTGTGTCTGCAGGTGACACTTTGATTGAAACTAAAATTAATAAATCAGCTGAAAAGCTCACACCTACAGCTCACAGCAGGGCCTTGAAAACACGGTTATAAAGGGAGCTTTATGCCCTTGTGTAAAGAAGGAATAAATTACAGAAGCACTTGTTGCCCTTGGACTCGATTTTGCTTTGCAGGCTGGTATCTTATTTTTGGAGCTTATTGTTAATCAACAGGTTCCTTGTAGGTTTAGCAGGTGACTTTGTTATTAATCTCCTATTTGACCACTATAGCATATTAATGAGGTAGGCTTCTGGATGTGGCTATGTCTCCAGCACAAGAAATTAGTTTAAAAGGTGCACTCTTTACTCAATTGCTCACAGTTAACGATGCTGCAGCCCAAATGCAAAGTAGCATTTTCTACAGCTTGTGTAGCATTAAGAGTGTTTTACTAACATTATGTTCCTCACTGTGCTTTTCTTCTGTTGTATACTTATTTCTTCTCCATGGAGGGCTATTATCAGGCTTACTGGTCCTTCCTTCTCTTTATATTTTGGGGGGCTTTCTTCATTTTTTATTCCCCTACACAAAATCAAGAAATTATATATAAATGACAAAATGATATCCTTTCTTATTAATGTGCACCTTGGTTTTAATTAAACAATTCCAGAGCGCATTGGAGTACCATTGGATTTAAATAAAATGCTCGGCTCAACATTTCCCTTCAAAACTAGCTTAATAAATATCATTATAAAGTGGAGGAATTCAACCAGCCCTGTTGCACCTTGTATTTTGGGTCTGATTTAAGCTTGGAGTGAGGATACCTATAGGGGTACTTTAAGAACATAAAGAAAAGCCGAGGATTTAAGACTTAAATTTGTAATTACAAGGATCTGCCGAAATACATAATATTATGAGCCAGGCTACAAAACACCCTGGTGGAAACAACAGCTTTGTTGTAATACAATAATTTCCACATTCCAAGGAACGTGCTCTGCCATAGATGGTTATTATTGGTGTTTGCTTTCATAACTTTCAGACGTGTGGTCTACCTCCCAAACAGATACATTTTCCTATTTAAATTAACGCTGTCAGGCTTATGCCTGCAGATTCTCAGCAATTTTTTTTAACAAGGACTCTTACACGCAACAGCATATTTGTGTCAGGTTAGATGTCAGCCTTGTGTTTTAGCCTGAACCGTAAAATATCTGTCTTTTATGGATTAAGGTCGAAGTTATCACATTACTTCGGCTTGGTTCTTTGGTATTCTTCTTCTTTTGCTTTTTTTAATTGGGATATGTATTAATATTTTTTAAAAAATGGTAGAAGAAAGAAAATCTGCTAGATTGTTTAAGAGGAAAGATATTTAAGGTATTAGTAACACCTTCACCACAGGCAGCAAGGGTTAGGTGCTGGCCCCTTCTGCCTCTCATGAACAAGCCTGTGGAAGGAGGTGTACAGTCCATATTCAAAGTCATGTTAGAATTTTGATCTGTATTTTCAGAAAAATGAGTCAATTCAATCTGCAGCCATTATAGGGCGCTCAGTTTGAGACTCTGATAAGGGCTCAGCTAAGCTGGGGAAGACACCCTGAAAGGTTGCACTGAGCAACCAGACATTCCCATTTATGGAGGGGATTAACTATGGGGGGCACATGAAATTCATCTGCAGACCTTGCAGCACCCTGGCCTTGGAGAGGGCACAGTGAAAGGTCACGGTGAAACACCCAGAAACATCCTCACAAGCTTGGATCCCATCCCAGGTGCTCCCAGAGTAGGACATGTCCAGCTCATGCCTTGAAGTCTGCCCAGAATGAGCTCATTTGACTCATTTTCAGACATCAGTGAATCAGCCAGCCAACTGGTTAAAACTAAAGTGAGATCTTCCTTATCTCAAGTAAAAAAAAATTACCTACCCAGACTTGGAAAAATAAAATAAATAAAAGAAATAGGAAGGTGTTTTTCAGCTTGAAGAACACACATGGTGACTACAGCTGATTTTACATTGTGAGTTTTTTTAAGGAACCACCATTTAAATGGTTTTGTCGGATTTTTGTTCAGGGGTTTTGTGTTGTGGCTTTGTTTGTCAAGGTTCAAGGAAGAGCAAATTTTTGCCACACAGGCACAGCCCCCCGTAAATCAGGGCTGGTCGTTAAAACACTGGCAAACCCTTCAGTGAAGTGGTGTTAGCAGGGGCTGCTCTACAGCCTATTTCTAAGGAGGAATCCTTAATGTAACACACATTTGGGAGCCCTTCCCATCCCCAGCCCCCATCTCCCCCCAACTACTTACAGCACAAGGGGGTTTGAGCTTATTTTGTCTTTTCACAACTTAGCAAGATCAGACACATTTCTGCAATGCATATGCAGATTTTACCTCTTGTTACTTTCTCTAATGAGCTTTCACTTAATCAATTTGACAGTGGCCTTTCTTCCTTTTTGCTTCACATCCACTAGGAAAGTATTCAGGAAAAAGTGTTAACAGTTTCAAGGGGTATTAGCAAAATGAAATGGTGGCACAGCCAAATTTAGGAAGATCGCAAGAGTGCTTTAAGAAAAGGGGCAAAAAAAGGAAAAAAAGAAGTTAAAAATGGGGGATGTGGATTTAACGAGAATGTTTGTCTAGGAAATGAGCAGGACTGCAGACACCACTTAAATTTCCCTTCAAATGATTAAAAAATGATGTTAATAACAGCAGAGAAATCTGGATTTTGTGTAATAAATAGAAACAAGCACTTTCCTTGATAATATGTAAGCCCTACAAAAATAAAAATATCCTCTCTAATGAACTATTGAATGGTGACTCCAGTCTGAGCCAGTCATAGAGAACACGGATGCTGGAAGTCCCAGTGATCTGCGGAGCCATGAAAAGGTTTCTGCAGAGTTGTATCAATCCTACACCCCCAGGTTATTAAAGCCAGGTAAGTACTTAATTCCTGTGTGGAGGGGTTTTCATAAAATCACAGAATGGTTTGAGTTGAAGGGACCTTAAAGACCGTCTCATTCCAACCCCCTGCCATGGGCAAGGACACCTTCCACTATCCCAGGTTGCTCCAAGCCTCATTCAACCTGGCCTTGAACACTTCCAGGGATGGGGCAGCCACAGCTTCTCTGGGCAACCTGTGCCAGGTCCTCACCACCCTCACAGTCAAGAATCCTTTCCCAGAATCCCATCTAACCCTGTCCTCTGTCAGTCTGAAGCCATTCCCCTTGTCCTGCCCCTCCTTGCACTTGTCCCAAGTCCCTCTCCGCCTCTTGGAGCCCCTTTAGGCACTGGAAGGTGCTCTGAGGTCGCCCAAGAACCTTCTCCAGGGCACACTGAATTTCACAACATTCACAGGCACTGGGCCCTTAGCATGTACATGCAGAAACAGAAGTCAGTGCTCTGTGTAGCTGGAAAAACAAGGCCAGGCAGGGGAATCACCCCCAAAGTGGAGCTGTTGAGTGTCTCTTGAGTCAGCACCCAGGCACTCAATGTCATCACTAAGCTGTGCTATCGCTGAGGACATCACTTGAGCATTAAGTTCATAATAACAATGTGACAAAGGACTGCTGACACATCCTTATTGGCAAGGAGCACAAAGCTTTAGCCAGCACTTTCGTGAGAGCCACAGCCTGCAGGAAGGGGGCGTGGGCAGAAGGAAAACACTCATGGGCAAATGGTTTGAGGTTCCCCTGAGTCAGTAAACCCACTGGAGTCTCCTGGCCTGGCCAAATTCCGGTTAGCCAAGCCCTTCATGTAAAGCCGCTGTGTCAATTCACAAATCAGGACCCACAGAACCACATCCCAGTGTGCAGGACTCGACCACATATGATATGGTTATTGCCATGTGTGAGCTGTGGTTTGGGGGTGTGACTAAGCATGTGGGGATGGGGGACCTGCTCTTCGTGGTGATGCAGGCCTCCTGTTTGACCTCAGGGGAGTGTCTTAGCATCCCTTCCTCACCAGAAAACAGAGGTGATACAGTTCTCCTTCCTTGATGAGACACGAAAATAAATGTGGAAACAGTGAGGTGGTCACAGAAGTGGGAACTAGATGTGTGTCTGAGAAACTTCAACTGAAATTACTGAAAGGGTGCTTGTTTTGGATGTGGTTATCTCCATGTGTGAAAACAATGGCATTTCTGAAGGAAAATGCAGGCAATTCTCTCCCTCTTACTGATGTTCTGTTTCTTTTCTAAAATGGATTCCTCCCTGCCCTCCCAAGCCTCTTCCACCTGAGCTCCATCATGAGATGCAAAATTACCAAGTTTACTAAAATGTGATTTTCCCCACTGCCAGAGCAAGTTGTGATACCCTGAAACCTGGTACAAAAACCTGACTGTCATTAGTGGACACCGAATCTGCTTTTCAACATCATTGCCTGTAAACTGGAGGTTTATGTCCCAGTAAATGCTCCAAGGTCTCCTATGGTAAAGTGAGGTGCTGATGGCATTGCTTTTACATATTTTGTTGCTATTCTGCCCCGTTATAAGTTAAGGGTGATGTTCAGACAAGATGTGATTGTTGGGACAAACAGCACAACGTCGTGGAGCTGAAACTTTCAGGGCAGAGCAAAGGGGGGGACACAGACCCAGAGAGGCTTTAGCTGGGCTTTGCTTTCCTGGCACTATTTCCATCCCAAAACAGGGGACCACGCCACTGTGGAGCCAGAATATGTGCTGCAACAGGACTTTTCCAAAATCACTCTTTTCAAATATTTTATTCTGATCTTCTTTTTGAGTCGGGGTCCCAAACCTTTAAATCGGAGGCAATTTTGTTTTCCTAGCTGTCAGCAATATTTTGGCTATTTTAAGAATGTAGGACAGGGTTAAGGATTAGTACCAGCATTTCTTTTCTGTGTATCAGAGCTGCTTAGCAGTAATTAATTAGGACATTGGGTTTTGTACTCTTGGTTCAGGTCATTTGCCTATGAGCAGCTCAAGCCTTTTACAAAGGCATGCTGCATATGTTTCTGGGTACCTTTTTGAGAGAAGATTTAAATTGGCCAGATGAATAATACTTTGCTACAAGTGTTTTGCCCTAGGCAAAAAAGGTTTTCTTCATATTATCATCGCCCGGAGCTGGAATCCTCAAGCATGATGTGACTGGTGTTATACTGTCACATGGCAATGATGTAAGAACAGGAGCTCTCTGTGTCAGACAAATCTGGATTTAGGGGAATTATAGCAGATGTTGCAAAATGGCAACAGTTTAGCAAGTTCCTTTCATCCCTTGGTTGGGAGGCAGGTCCACAAAGTGCACCCAGACAGAGAAGAATGTTATCTTTGATCCCTTTCACTCCGGGGCAAGGAGACTCCACCCGATGAGGGATGCAGGGAGGCTGGAAATAAAAATAAATTTACAGTAGCAGCTCGCTTGGCAATATGGAAATCGGCCATTATTTATTCATGCTGTTTGCCCAGACATGTATAAAAGATTTTTATCGGGGGGTAGCTCGTATTGTGCGCTATAAACAGATTAGGGCATTCAATATTAAGATTAATGGCACGGAAAAACACTTGGAAATTTGTGTGTGGTTAGATTACAAGGAAGACTTGCAGCTCCTCTCCGCCGTGTGTGCATGGAGGGCAGCACAGGCATAGTGTCCTGCCGAGGCAACGAGGAAGGGAGGAATATAATTGCCTCTGATAGGAAGATGGAAAAGTTATACGTTATAGGATATCATATCAAATTTTATCCATCATGCAATTTTTTTTTTTTAAACGAAGGAAACTAGAAATGTCTCTATTCATCTGCTCTCCCTTTATTTGGGTAATCAGCTCATTTGTACCTGCGCAGAACCCGAACACATGATGACAGCGTGACAGACCCTGTTTACAACACGAAGGCACCACCTGCAGTGAACAAAACAGGCCAGTGTAGGACAAGCAGTAATTCTTTTCATGAGTTTAAATCTGATTGGAATTTGGTCAGAATTTGCAGGATTTTTCCTAAATTGGTTGGTTCATTAAAAAAAAAAAAAAAAAAAAANTCTTGCCTGAGCATTCTACTTTCATTTTTTAAAGCGCAGCTGGATTCAGCTCAGAAGGTATTTAAGGGCAAGCTCGAATTTGAATATTCTAGTCATTGCATCATGACTTCAGCTCATACACGAGCTTAAAATCTGCCCATACTTCCAACTCTGCCTGTATTTGGATCTAGCCCTGTGTATGGTGATCCACACCTGATCCATACAGGAGACACTGATGAGGAAGATGGTGTCAGCCTTCTGACACACCTTTCCCATGTGTGTTTGCAGTCATCTGNCCTTGCCTGAGCATTCTACTTTCATTTTCAAAAGTCCCAGCTTCTGGATTCAGCTCAAAAGGTATTTAAGGGCAAGCTTGAATATGAACGTTGTAGTCATTGCATTATAACTTCAGCTCACACATAAGCCTAAAATCTGCCCATACCTCCAGCTCTACCTGAATTTGGATCTAGCCCTGCATATGGTGATCCATGCCTGATCCATACAGGAGAGTCTGATGAGGAAGATGGTGTCAGCCTTCTGACACACCTTTCCCATGGGTTCCTGCAGTCATCTGAGTACCTCACATATGTGAAATAATAGCAGGACCAAGTTGACAAGAGGATCTGTGGCTGCCCCATCCCTGGAACTCTTCAAGGCCAGGTTAGATGGAGCTTTGAAGCAACCTGGTCTAGTGGAAGGTGTTCCTGTCCATGGCAAAGGGTTGGAATCAGATGGTCTTTAAGGTCCCTTCCAACCCTAACCATTCTATGATTCTTTGACTCTATGATTTTATGACCAAGTTGAGAGACAGCTGTTGTATCCACTGCCCACATTGGTGGGCATCTGAGTGAAAGCACTCAGAAGGTTCTGCTCACAAGGGAACAGAAAGACCCTTCTGCATCTCTGTGCCCACTTTGAACGCATCAAACCAAAGGAGATCTGCAGCAGCCAAGCCAGGGTGACCCCAGCACCCTCTTGTTTCTGTCTCTGTGCTGACCTATACCCAGTGGTGTCTTCTGCCCTTGATTCTCCAGACCAAGGTCTGGCAAGTTCCTAACTTTTACTGTTCTAAAGGATACCTCCCCTTTTCTGCCCACCAAACCACCTGGGTAGGCAATTCTGCCCTTGGGGAAGACCACAGAGTCCATGCAAGCAGTAAACCCATCTGTCAGGAGACTCTTGGCATGACCTTTTAACAGTGCTGACCCCTCTGCATCTTCTGCATCCTCCTTTAGAACTGAATCCCTACAAGTGAAAGGCTTCAATGAACATTTTGCCAAGCACAAAGCCAAAGCCNGGGTCAGATTCTCCATGAAGTAAATTAGAGAGATATCCCATTTTACATCAGCTGGAGAAAAGCCAAGCCCTGCCTCAAATTTTTAAAGGGAAAGTAAAACTTTTTTTGCTTGATTATCTTTAGGGGGGGAGGGCAGAGCTAGTTTTAATTTTTCCTTTACCTCTTTAGGTGTGGTAGGTTCATATTATCGCCATACATCGAAATAATCCGTTGCCTCTCGCAGCATCCCTGCAAATTACAGCAACTCAGGCTTTTATGTTGACATGCACAGTCACAGTTTGGAAGATATTTGAGTGCTCGTAGCCACATCTGTTGTTTTCCCTCTTAATGATTTGTAGTTAGCCAAAATAATAGAAAGCAGGCAGAGCTTTTAATATTGGCTTGCTCGACCTGAGCCTATCTTAGTCAAAATGTTTATTTTGCAGTGCTCCTGCTAGCTCTGGAAATTCGTGTATCTATATGTATTTGCGTGTTTTGCTTGACTAGGCACAAATTATGCTCTCAACTGGAAATATCACAAGTGTAAATAATTTGGACACATAAGTGTCTGAGTGAAACTCGTGTAAAAGCTATTTGTTTTATGGATTTTGATCTCCAAAGTTTAAAATATGAGCAAACTTTTCATTAAGGGTTTTGCCATTTGTTTGAACACTCCTGTAGTAATTGGAAATGCAACAATTGTTTAAAAGTGGCATTGTCCATGAAAAGATTTAGTGAGGGATGAAGAAATTTCTTGAACCTAAAGACATAATCTGGTGATCCAATTCTCCCCACTGTGTCCATTCCCGTGAAACTCCATTTACTTTCTCCTATCCGTCACCAGCTCCCCCGCATCCCACCTAGCCAATCCTCTAGGTTTCCCACATTGTTTCCCCTTTTGTCTTTTCAGTCCAAACAGAAGAACAACAGACAAGGTTTCGAAGGGCAGGGAGCATCAGGGGCTGGAAGAGAATGGCTAAGATGAGGGTCAGAGTCCTGGCCCTACTGCCAACAGTTACTAGGGTTTGTGCTGCCTGGCTGGGCAGTGTTCAAAGACTTTGCTGGGCTTTGTTCCACTGTGTAGGGATTAGGCCTGGCGGTCTGAGAATTTGCCTTCTAATTAAAAAGGATAAAAGATAGAAGTAGCATTAGACTAAAACATAGCAGTGATACTTCACAGGCTTTTTTTTTTTTTTTTTTGCTTTTTTTTTCTGTAGTCACAAGACATCGCATGAAGTTGTCAGGTTGTTTTATTTCTTTTGTTTTCTGTGCACATGAAAAAAATGTATAATACAGAGAAGGGAGGGGAAGAGGAAAAGTTTTGAAACTCTTCCCAGCTGTTCCATATGGTGATTGAAGGCTGAATTTCTGTGCGCACTGTGGCAACTTTGCTTGCTGACTATTGCATTTATTGACAAGGATTACACCAGCTCCCTATCACGTCCTTTTATGCTGTACCAAAAGGTGAGGGAATTCCCCACGTCATCCTGGCCGAAGGAGACTACAGGAAACCTGAATTTCTTCTTTCACAACCTTTTCTTTTTTTCCCCCGTGCTTAGCCTCATTAGGGCCACTCAAAACCAGCCACAAACCCTCCCCTCAAATTAACCAGGACATATTATTTTACCCGCGCAATGTGGAAAATGCCAGAGGCCACATCCAGATAGCCAATGCTTACAGCACTGCTTTAATTATCCTTAAAAAAAAAAAAATCCTGCTTTCCGAGCAGGAAGGGGAGGCCAAATCCCCGCAAGCTGTTACTCGTGTGAGTAATCCCGTCTCCTGCAAAAGCCCTATTCAGGGCAGCCGCCAAGATCCAGCCCCACGCAGGACGGTGAGGACGGGCGTAAATCCAGGGTCTACCAGCCCGACAAGGGCCGTTGGAAGAAATCCCTGCCATTTACAACTTGATCCGCCTTTAAAAACATCCTCCCAGGCCGTAGCTGGGGAAGGGGGAGCAGTGGTGTTTCGGGGCGGCTCTGTTGACTTCCCCGGCCGACCGCTGGTACCCCAAGAGAGAAGCTGAGGTGAGCAGTTGCATAAGGGGCTGATGATGAGATTATATTAATTACTTTTCAGAAGAAGAAAGGGAAAAAAAAAAAGAAAAGAGAGGGTAGAAGTTTGGTGGAAGTCTTGAGAAGCTTTCAAAGCTGCCAAGCTCGGGTTGCAGGCAAGGATAAAGGAATGCCCTTTTGTTCCCACACATCTCTCCTTACGTCATGACGAGCCCGATTTCTTCTGAATTCTGGCTGACTTTACACATAGCAAATAATTTGGAAGAGACGACAGACCAGGATAAAATTATTCACAGCAAAGAGCCCTTGCACTTCATTGTAGAGGATCCAAATAAGAATGCGTTGCTCACGGGAAAGCATTTTCATTCATTAATATTTTCGCGTGAGTTTTCTTTCCTCTGAGATCATACTTGCCCTGTGCCATAACATGAGAAGTAAGGGGAAAACTTACAAACATTTTTTTTGACCAAAATATTGTTGTCTTGAACCAAAATAAGCACTGTTAGACTGCTGTGAGTTAGCTCAAAAGCAATACTAATGTGGCAAATTATCCCATTGATTTTAGGCAGGGTTCTTCATTGATTTTTCCTTTAAAAAAAATGGTAGCATGAGCCAGTACATGGCGGCTAACTTAATATCAGGGCACTTTGAAAGGTTTCTTTCAAGAAAGGAATCTGAAAGGTTCAGATTCCTGCTCCTGCCCCTCCACTGAGTTTTAAGGATATGGAAATTTAATAAAACCTGTGTGCTGCTTTCTGGATATCAGTGTTTGAAATGAGACCTGCTCTTCTTTGCTGGATTTAGAAGTAAACAGATTCAGCATCCCTGCAGGACAATATTCCCAATTCCCTCCAGGCCTGCAGTCAGCTCCTTTCTGCCTCCATCCCAGAGAGAAAGAGACAGGATCAGGCCATGCTTTGGTGCTGCAAACCCTCTTGTATTGATTTATGTGCTTAACGTGGTTGCAGAGAGGCTGAAGCAAAGACGAAGGTCTCCCTTCTTATTTTGTATTCCAGAGGACAGATGATAACTGGGAGGAAATTCTCAGTTTACTCCTTGATGGGGGTCACTCAGAGGAGCACCTCTTGCTTTTTCGGGACTGGTTTTGTGGCGAGAAGCAGAGATGAAACCCCCTTGAAGGAGCACTGCTCGGCTGCTGCACATCCAGACCTCCCCAGGCCTCCTCTTCCTTCAGCACTGCTCCTTCTGCAGGGCTCAGCCCCAGTAACACAAACTGGGGGAAGGATCCCATCATCCATTTTTAATGGGGAGAAATACACCAGGCATAAAGAGGAATACTATATTTTTTAAGTACAAAACGCGTGAAGAAATAAAAATCTCTTTCTGTGGCATGTCAAAAGCACTTATTGTGAGCTGGGTCTTCTTCAATGCCCCAAGAGGGATGGGAGCACAAGTGCTATTTCTCTCACTCTTCACTCACTCACCGAAGTCGGAAGGTGACGATCCGAGGGGGCTTTATATTTGCAAGAACGTTCCTAATATTCACATTACCGTCAAGGAAAATATTTTTAAAGGCCAAACGAATATTCATTTATATTTATTTGCTTAATCTAATGATCTATTGTGATTCTCCCTTTCATCTATTCTTCCCTTGATGAGTGTGTGGCACTCCCATTAAGATTAATAGCGGTTTCACATGCACAGTCAGGGGAGATTAGACCCCTGCCCCGGCCTCCTGCCAGCCCCATGTATGTCTTTGGATTCAAGCTCCGAACCCTCACTGATGTCAGTGAAAGCACCATGTGTACAAAAAGGCCCAATCCTGCTCGGAGCTGAGCATCCTCCTCGCCAGCCGAGGCGTTTGGAGGCGGCAGGGCACAGCATCTCCCCAAACGAATTTATTATGCCGTAAAGGCTGGGGCTGTCTGGGGAGCATATGTTTATGTGGGGTCGCTGTTTCTGTGAGCACGAGAGGGGGATGTTCATGACAGACCAGTCTAGAACGGCATATGGGGACCAGTGAGGGGTGCACTGGAACCATTTCCCGGCAAAATAAACCGCACAAAACCTGCCTCTGAATACGCTCACCCCCACCCTTCTGCACAAAGTTAACACCACGTGCAGAAATTACATTTTGTGACCATTTTGATTCTTCTTGAGCACTCAGTTCTGCCATCACACAGCCTGGCCCAGAGATGTATTTAAGCCACCCAGTTTTGAAGATTAGGTATATAATCTATCATGCTTCTTTACCAGACAGGATCTGCTCCAAAGCCTTGGCATGAGAGCCCTCCTGTCACCCTCAGTACGATTTGGAGCAAGGCCTTTCTTCCAGTGGCATGAGAAATACTTCTGTCACAAGCTGGGATCCCAGTCCTGAGAGTAATTATGCTTTTGAGAGGCCAAAGGCTTTTGAATATTCCTGGTGCAAAAAGCTGCTCACACGTGTAAGGCTTTGTGACACCTGAGCAGACAAAGTGCACGTTGTGTACTGGGCCTGATTTAAAATTTTCAAAAAGCCATATTTTTTCTATTCTTTTCTGATGAATTTGTATCATCTCTTCATTTGCAGCCATTTACCAATATCCCCTATTACATCCCAATCCTGACCTTGTCAGATTAAATACAGCAGCTGCCTCACTCTGTGCGCCACTGAAGATTTTTTTTCCCCTCCTATTTTGGTATGGTATTTCTGGGAAATGGTATTTCTGGGAAGAGGAAAAGAAAGATTTACTAATTGCTAGCACAGAAGGCTCAGCCACAGCCTCCATGTGTGGAGTAATTTATTTAAAATTACTAATGCAGCCACCTGCCTCAGTTTCCCCAGACACATTGTGTGTGCAGTGATACCTTTGGCTTTCCAGTGGTACCATAAAAAAATGGAACATTTATAAAGCTTTTTGAGGCTGAAGGCTATAAAGAGCCTTATAGTGATGCTTTCAGACTATTTCCAATATTCAGTCAGACTCTCTAATAAGTAACACTTATTAATTTTTACCACCCCAAAGCACTGAAAAGCTCTAAGATCCAGCCTAAGCAACATGACCAAAGTCAGACATAAAGAGTAAGGAAGAGCCAGAAAGAGAGCAGGAGTCAGAGCATGGGAACTGCTACACCATCTGTCCCCTCGGCTTGCTCAAAAGACGTCTCACAATTAGAGTATAACTGAGTATATGACATTGTTTTCCTGCATTGTATTCAGACTCTGCTCTCGCTCATGGTAATGACCTCGTTATTGATTTGTGGGGCTTCCACTTAAAGCTTCTGCATCTTTCACGACACATTGACAATGTACAGCCTCTGAATCTGATATTTATGTCATGCTACCTATACCACAAGATCCATCATATACTATCATACACTGGATAATCGTGTCCTACCAATATTTACAGGTATTTTCCATTGTAAGTATTTTGATTACTCCTATTTAAACATGATTGTAACGGTTTACAGCATCAGGCGCTAAATCTCTTTGATCAATGAGAGAGATATGAGTAAATGATGAATATGTATGCTTAGCAAATGCCTTCTTGAACAGTACCTCTTCTTTTGGATTTTCTGTGAGTGACAATAATTTTTTTTTTAAATATAATTAATAATACAATTAATTGATGCAACCTATGGACATGGATCATGAGATGTTTTAATAAGAGAAAATAATCCATAGAATTTCGGCTATTTCAGTAAACACTCAGAAAGCCTGTTTTAATCTCTCCAAGATCATCATCCTTGTTCTAAGTATGAGTTCCTGAAAAGCCTGTGTTGTGATTTGCTTTTATTTCCATTTTTTTGGCTTAAGCGATACGCTTGAAAGTGGCAGCTCTGAAAACAGATTTCTTTATCCAGTAGCCAGTTTGGAGAGCGTCCACACAGGCTGCTATTCTAAGGCACCATTTCGAAGACTGCCATCTCTGCGATGGCATATGAGATGTAATTTAGTCTCTGTGTTAATTTAGCCCAGGGTCTCTCCTGAACAGAGAAGACCGGCCGTGCCAAATTGTGTTAAACTAGGGATGGCGCTTTTGTGATACGGACAACTGTCTACCAGGGATTGAGCTGAGACCACCAAACTACTTTCATTTAGATTCTCAATTTAGTCTTGAACCAAGGTCAGAAGGTAAATAGCCAGGGCTTTATCTTCCCAGCCAAGCCCCTGGTAGAGGGTCTCTTTGAAGTGGAGTGTGATCGCTGGCGGTTTCAGAACTAATGTCCAAGACAGTGATGTATTATACATTTGCTTCCATTTTACATCTGCTGGTGTGATCTCAGGTTAATTTAAGTACAGCTTCCCAACAAAGTAGTATTTCCATTCAGCTGTAGTCTTAAAAACAAAGCTGAAATTAACTCAGAATGCCCTCTTGACACCATCCTCTCCCCAAGGTATTATACATACTTTTTTTCCCCCAACTGCTTTTAATGCCAGTTACTCTGGGTCTGATCCTGCTCTTATTGAAGTCAACGGCATCATTCACATTCACTTCAATGACTAAGGCACTTTGAAGCTGCTTCCTACGTTGGCTGGTGTTTGTGGCTACACATCTTCCAGGTGGTCAGAGGGAAGGGGACGTACATTTCCAGGGACATTTTCTGCCACAGCACATGGATGATGGTATCTGATGGCAGATACCACTGGGCAGGCAGGCTCTAGGCTCGTCAGTCAAGCCAGTCAAGCCACAAACATTGAGCACAGGGACACATTTGGCTGGCAACACAAATTTTAAAAAGTCCTGTGACTTTCCTTCTGTGTTGCCCCATTCACTTGTACTAACATGTATGGGGGCACACATACAGATGGGTTCAAAATCCTGAATATTCCTGCAACGTTTATTCCCAGATCAACTCCCTAACCCAGTTCACATCATCAACTGCAAACAGTTCATGGAATCTCTGAGGTTGGAAAAGTCCTCTAAGATCACTGAATCCAACAATTAACCCAGCACTGACATACTCACCATTAAACCATGTCCACAAGTGGACAACCACACATTTTTTGAATAATTGCAGGGACAGTGATTCCATCACTTCCCCAGGCAGCATGTTCCAGCATTTGACAACCCTTTCCATGATTTTTTTCCTAATTCAGTCTAAACTTCCCATGATTTAGGCATTTCAGAGAAGACACTTCCTCTTTCAGTTTCTCTGAAAGTCTCTGCTTCTACCCAATAACTACACCAGGGGCTTAAGTTAGCTGCCTAAATTAGACAGTGTGCATACAGCCTGCAACTTCCCTGGTGGGAATTCCCCATCTGTAAAAAAGAAAGCAATTTCTACCTAACAGTGGGCTATGAGGGAAGAATTAATAAGCTAAAGAAGATGAGGCACTCCAATAAACAGCCAAACACTGTAAAGGGCTGTGCTGGGTCACTGCTCTCCAGCTGGAGGTAGCAATCCTGCAGACCCCTCAGCACACTGGGATAACATGTTTGACCAGACCCTTGACCACGCACCTGCCCCTCTTCTTGAGGTGTCAGGGTTTGTCAGATCTCAGAACTGTTTTCAACTGAAAGATCAGTGTTGAAGTCGTGACACGTCCACGCTGTGAGTGCAGAGCCATCCACACCGGCTTCTTGCCTTAAACTCAGCAGCACAAGGAGAAGGCTATGAAACATGGCTTATTAACACAGCTAAAGTACTCCCACAGACCATCTAAAACATCGGAATAGATTTGGAATAAATGGCTTTTACTTCACTCATCATTAGAAAATACTTGGCCAAATGGTACTGGAGATGACAAGATGTGGAACCATCAAGCCCTTGACTGGAAGATGAATAATGGGATTCAGTACCTAAAAACTGAAGTGAGCCTGCTTTAGCCTGTCTGAATTTCCTCTTGAGTAGCTCAAGGCCCTTGGAAGCATCAGACCACAGACATCACAAGGCTTAGGATCTGGAGTGGGAAAGGTCCTTTGACACAAAGAGGAAATTTATAGAATCATGGAATGCCTTGGTTTGGAAAGGAACTTAAAGATCATCTCATTCCAAAACCTCTGTCATGGTCAGGGACACCTTCCACTAGACCAAGTTGTTGAGATTGGGAAGTAATGAATGACCAGAAGAAAGGGTCATGTGTTGCAGTGGAATCTCCATTGCTGGAGATTTCCACCTCAAGACTGGACATTTTTCCAAGTGGGATTCTCCAATCCAAACATCTTCTGCATCCACAGGCATCCTCTGGACTGCATTAAAGAGCAGAACAGGTTAAATAAACATAGTTGTTGCTCTGGATTTTAAACCACTGACTCTCCATCTACCCAGACACCACAGATCTTTTCTCTCCCAGTGAGTAACACCAACCTAACACAGGTCTAACGATTCTTTTCCACAAAATTTCTCAGTATACCAGGTCTGCAGTAATTAGCAGCAGATAGCCAATCTTGTGTCTCCTTACCCAGAGGAGGTTTATCACAGAATCACAGAATCACAGAATATTATGAGTTGGAAGGGACCCACAAGGATCATCTAGTCCAACTTCCATTAAGCCTAGAATCAGAGTCCCTCCAAAAGTGTACAATCTGTGCCTACCCCTCCAAAACACAGCCTTCTGAGGGCATCTTCAGTTCAGACTAGGAATTTTGTCTGCCTACAGCAAAAGAAGAGTGAAATGGGATCCAAATTAATTCTGCTGCTGCCTAGAGAGTTGTCATTCTGACCCAGAGGGGCTATCTGCCATTCAGGAGAGGTTTGTAAACGTCCTCTAGTTTCCAGAAGTCACCACATCTCTCAGTTGGACTGAGAACCACACACCCTTTTTCTAGCCAAGGAAAAGTGGATAAAAGTTCATGAATCTATGCTCAAAAATCAGCAGTGTGATGCTTAAACTGTACCTCTTGGTGTTTATGAAGCATGAGGGCCTGGTTTTGCTTTCTCCCAAGTACCTCCTAACTGGGAACACTGGCTATCTCCCCATGGAAAGTGGGTCACTGTGCAGAGAGGATGGTAGAATACTTCCAGTAAGGAAGGCCCATCACACATAAAATGCCACACCACTGCTTTTTATTTTGGACCCTGCCAGTGCCTGGTGGTAGTGGTGGGCCCTAATGATGATCAGGACTCTGAGTGAGGATGGAGTGGCTTCCTGTTGGGAAACACATGAATTTGCCTCACCATGTGGTGCAAGTAGAGCTGACAGAGGAGCTGATGTGAAATGGTGTGTTTTGTGTCACCAGACAAAGACCTGCCCCAAAATTTTAACACAGATGAACAAGGACCAAATCAGAGCCAAGCAAACCTGACGTTACCAGTTCAGATCCAGCACAAACCAAAAACAGTGGTATGGCTCTTACTCAGGAACAGACTGACCCAAACCCCTGCAACCACCACGGCTCCCAAAAAGATTGCTGCTAAATCCAAACTGTGAAATTTGGCCTTGGCCCCAGGCCAAGCCAACATCTTGGCTGGGATGAAAAAAAGCCACCGAGTAGACACTTTGAAATGAGGAGTCTGCTCCCTTTCTGCAGAAATCTTTTTCCAAGGTCTCAGTCAAGTGCCCCAACTTTTCAAACCTTTATCACCTGTTATAAAATAAAATAAATTTTAAAAAAACCAATACAAATGGATGAGCAGTGTTACAAAACATAAAAGACTTTTGTCAATGATACACAGGAATTTGTATAGATTTTTGTTGGGGAAAAAGAGTGGACTCATAGTGAAGCACTGGGATCCAAACACCTGCAGCACCCCTCTCAAAAAATTCTGTCCTCATGTAATTCTTCCTTTCCCTTCCCCAGCCAGACTCCCCTTTTCCTCCACCCACCTGGAAAAAATTCGGAAATCCCATAAAAGTTAACTGCCTGAAGTTGCAGTGTAAGTCCTGTTAGGCAGCCAGTTCCCTTTCAAAACACACATACACACACACAAAGGAAGCCCTGGGAATTTCTTTGGAAATTCAGCAGCACTGGTGCAGTGTGTTTACTGGGATGTAAAGATACAGCAGAATTAAGGTCCATCCAGGCAATTTTTCAAGCGTGCCTGGAAGAGATGGCAGGGATTTCTCTCAATAGTGTTGAATTCAAATCTGAGGCACAAGGTTTGGTGAAAAGGATTGCTATTTTTAATACCCACAGTTTTCTTGTGCGATTCCAGCTCTCTAAGACCCCAAGACCTTTAAATTCCATCTAGTGTCTATCACATGCCATTGAATTGGCATGTTTGCAAATTGCATGCAGTGAGATCCTTCCATACCAGCAGCTCTGTCTCAGATTCCCCACCATCCCTGCCAAACTAGTATTGCCTGCACATTTTTTTCATCTTTTCATTGAGTTCTGTGTGTCAGCCAACACATTCTTTAGAACAGGCTTCAGTAGGCATGGTAACTGGTTCCTGGTTGCAAGCTGCCTTACGCATTTGCTCCCATTTCTTTCTGGATAATTTTTTTCCCCCTCCCCTCCTTCCTCTTAGGTGAGGACTTTCAACGTGGTTAGCGTTATCTCTTCCATCTGTTGTGTTTGTGATAAACAGCCGAGATAAAATAAAAAGTCCTAATTGAGGTAGTGATGCGGTGAATAAGCAAAGCTCTGTTCATCGGGACTGTGAATCTGGACCGTTGATAGCTGCAGGTACCTCGGGGCTGCTCAGCCTGACTCTGCTGTGTTGACTTTGTCTAATTGCAGGGGAGGAGCTAGAAAAGCAGTGAAGGGCAGTGGCACACACAGCAGGAGAGCTGAAAAATACTGGCATAACCACGCAGAGCTAAACAAACTGACTGACAAAGCTCTTGGCGTATTATTAAAAAATCTGGCAAAATGCTCATCTCTTGACAAAAATGTAGAAAGACTAGTAATGCAGAACTTTATCCCATGTTGGATTTTAAAGTGGCTAATGCCAAGTTGTCTGTCAAAATTAATAGGGCATTGCTTCTTCTTATAGAATAGAAAAAGAGAGAGATTGCACATACATTTTATTCATTTATTCATCTCTAACAAAAATGATGTATCTGCTAAAAATTTATTTAGGGAAGGCTTTGGTAGATGCTAATTCCGAAAAAGCAATACTCAAGGAGTGATTCTAGCTTATACTTACTGGGGTTAAGGGATAAAACCTCCCAGTAATAGCAGGAAAAGCCTGCTATCATCTCAAACCCCAGTGTGACACTGTTACCCATCTACATCTCCGACCAGATGCATGTTTTCCTTTCTGGTGATTTTTATTTAAATCAAAAAAATTCATTTTAAAATGTGCCACTTCAGTCGAATGCCACTGATAGTCAGGATCGTCACAGCCACTAATCCATAAACAGATTTGCTTACCACCAGCCATAGTTAAACTTACTCTGCTTTAGTGTTTGCAATAGATTTTTGACTCTTTCTACCTGACACCTGACCTACCTCTCACAGAATATTCTCTGATATTCAAGTTTTTTGCAGGAGAACTTGCAGGGACTTTCTCAGAGCCCCAGCTACACTGTACAAACCTACTCGCCCAGTTAAAAAAAAAACCAAATTTGATGCAAGTTACTCTCTTTCGAATGACAAATTACAGGTCCTGAAAATATCTAAAGACTCTCCTTTCCTAAACAAAACTTATGGTTGCCAAAACCGTTCTCCCTGCTCTGGATAAACAACCACATCAACCTGCAAGCCCTCTGGTTTTCTGCCTGCGGTGCAGAGCACACAGAGCTCCATCCAAAGCACAGACCACCACCAAAAAAATGCAATTTAAAAAGAAGACACAGCTGGCTTCCTTTCCAATTCCAGGGATTTCTGCATAGCCTCAATACAATATTACAAAATTATACTGAAAATTGCCTGGTGTATTTGGGTGTTTCCAGGAGGAACCAAAGTCAAGGAGCCATTTTATTAGCACACCTAAATAAAGAAAAAGCTTTCCCTGCTTTAAGAAGGTAATAGTCCAAACAAGAATGATTTTTTTAGGGGTTTTTTTTATAACAGGCTGTGACCATCACACACATCTGTTGTAAAACTACAAGGGACTTGCTGGTCAGTACTGCTCACACATGGTGTGCAGCATTTTGTAGCTTGTTCATATATTGACAGTTTTGTTGTATAAGTGTGTTTATTCTTTTCCCAAGGAACCAAAGAAAGGTTGCCAGAGCATCCTCACAGTGGTGAGAGAGAATATGTTTGAAGGTAAAGCATTTGCAACAGGTAAGGGGAAAAGTCCTGCACCCCCAGCACCTCTGGAAGCCTCCAGCCCTGTGCATGACCAAGTATTGCTGCAGCTTGGACAGGCACATTCAGATCTGGAGCTACTTGGAGTCATCTTAGGCATTTCAGCAGAAAAAAAGACTCTGGGGAGACCACAGAGCCTCTTGCAGTGCCTAAAGGGGCTCCAAGAGAGCTGGAGAGGGACGTGGGACAAGGGCTTGGAGTGACAGGAGAAGAGGGAATGGCTTCACATGACGGAGACCAATGTTAGATGGGAAACTGGGAAGAAATTCTTTGCTGTGAGGGTGGTGAGGCTCCTGCACAGGTTGCCCTGAGAAGCTGTGGAAGTGTTCACCCTGGAAATGTCCAAGGCCAGGCTGGACAGGGGTTGGAGCAACCTGGGATAGTGGAAGGTGTCCCTGCCCATGGCGGAGGAATGGAACAAGATGATCTTTAAGGCCCTGTCCAACCCAAACCATTCTATTATTCTATTTTATTCCAATTTTAACCACCATCCCTTTCCAGATGGGACAGGATGAATCTGGGCATCCCTAGGAGAGCTGATTCCTTTCATTGCTAACGAGACACCCCCCAGCCCCCAGGACTGTGAGTAAACGTTGACACTCGACACACACACACATAAAAAAAAGAATTGTGAAAACGTTCTTCAAAGGCTGATGGAATAAACATGTAAATACAAGATGGGCTGACTTCCTACTGTTCATGTTTGCTCACTGTGAACATTTGGTTCACTTGGCTTTCCTCATTATTTCAGCTGGGGAAAGTCACTATATGAATTAATAGCAGATTTCCCCGCTGAAAATAAATGTTTACCAGCAATTTTTTTTTTTTCCTTTTGGCAGAGCGCAGGCTTTTTTGTCTGACTGCCTCCTTTTTGGCCTGCACATCCCTGAGGTGTGTAATTAAAGTGAGGGAATTTGTGCATAGTGCTTTAGGGGCTTAATGAATAGAAAACACAGGATATTTCATTGATTTGGTGCACGCGATATTGTCAGAGTGTACATTTCCTTTGTAAATGGCAAAAAGAGAGCCATAATAACATATGTGCATTCAACCTTGTGTGTAAAAAAGAAAAAAAAATTGAAAAAGAAAGAACAAATAAAAATAAAAGAACTGTATCGGTTTCCAAATTCTAATATAAAACACATTCAAAAGAGCAATTTAGATTAAAACAGAAAAGACGGGAGCTTCAACATGGTTCAGAATAAACAATCAAGCTATACTTTGCTCAAGATGTAATTTCACTTAGAGTAGGTGTGGAAATCTTTGAAAAATTCATTACACAAAGCCACATGTGAAAATAAGATTTGTGTTAGCAAAAGATCCTTTGGTTGCTCTTACAAAAATAAAAAGTACGTTAAATAGCATGTGTGTATAATGTATAAATAGGGTACAATCTGTGCTGTGAGGAGGCGGCTGGGAAAAGTGTCTCATGTTCTGTGGAATAATGTTGTGTGTTGGGATAGGAGGAAATGAGAGAAGACAAATTGTCTTTTCTGAGAGGTCTTTTTTTTTTTTTGCAGAGCTCTGTACAGTTCCATCGTGGAACTGCCGTTATGGTCAGGCTGATGTATTTTCTCGCCACAAAAAACAGAGCACCAGAACGAGAGGACATGGCCTCAAGCTGCATCAGGGGAGGTTTAGACTGAATGTTAGGAAGAGGTTTTTCACAGAGAGAGTGATCCCTCAGTGGAATGGGCTGCCCAGGGAGGTGGTGGAGTCACCATCCCTGGAGGGGTTTAAGAAAAGTCTGGATGAGGAGCTCAGTGTGACATGGTCTGGATGGTGGGAGGCTTGGATGGATGGAGTGTGGTGCCCGTGGTTCCATGCTTGTGGGTTCAATCCCTGGGTGGGCGTTTGCTTGGGAGTTGGACTAGATGATGCTGTGGGTCCCTTCCTACTCAGAATAACCTGTGAACCTGTGAACATCTGTGTGCCTTTGGACCTGAGGAAGAGGTGCAGCCAGAGAACAAGCACAGACCACAACTACAGCCTTCCACATGATCCAACCCAACCCAATCCAGCCTCTGCCTCACAAGGTGATACAGCACATGGGGAATGTTTCCTGACATTCCCTGTCCTATCTCCAAATGCAACATCATGTCAGACATCAAGGACAAGGACAACTGAATCATTAAATCATAGAATTATTTAGGCTGGAAGAGACCTCCAAGGTCATCAAGTCCAACCATTCCCCAGCACTGCCAAGGCCACCACTAGCCCATGTCCCCAAGTGCCACACCTACATTTCTTTTAAATCCCTCCAGGGATGTTGACTCCACCACTACCCTGAGCAGCCTGTTCCAGCGCTTGACAGTCCATTTGGTGAAGAAATTTCTCCCAATATTCAACCTAAACCTCCGCGGTCACAAGTTAAGACCATTTCTTCTCATCCTGTCAGTTGTTACCTGGGAGAAGAGGCCAACCCTCAACTAGATCCACCCTCCTGGCAGGGAGTTGAAGAGAGTGAGAAGGTTCTCCTTGAGCCTCCTTTTCCCCAGGCTGAGCACCCCCTCAGCTCCTGAGCACCATGGAGAGGAGAAGGAGGGCTCGCTAACACACTTTGTGTTCGCTGTTTATACCCATCATGAATACCAGGGGTCTGGCCAGCAGCCTGTGCTCTGCACAAGTGCCAAAATACAAATAATCTGTGTGCAAGAAGCAAGGCAGGTTCCCCAATCTCCTGTTCAGCGGAGAGCAGTCCTAGGCTGCCTAGGACTGAAGGCCCAAGGCAAAAGCTGATGCTGTGATCCTCTGCTTAACAGATGGATGGTGACACACTGGAGCAGATTATCTGGTGAGATGGTGCAATTTCCAGCACTGGAGGTCTCTGAGGTATCTTCCAGCCCTATTGCTCAATGAATCTATAATTCATCATTTTGTGAGCGAGTCAAGACACTCCCTCAACTCTCAAAACAGCATGCAAAGGACAAATTGCTCTTTTTGCATCTCTTCCCCCTAAGCAGAAGGGAAAATAAGGCTTGGGATGGGAATGCAGAGAGAGAGGAGGAGAGTTCAGCATCTCCCTACTGCTCTGTTCTGTCCAGGCTATAAAGCCTTGTACGTGTTTATTCATATCCTCCAAAAAAATGCATGTGAAAATATAATTTTTCTCTTCTTTCCTTTGACCCTTCTGATATCTTCTTCACAGCAGAAGATTAAGTTCAATTTCAAGAATCCATTGGAGAAGAAATGCATGTAGAATTGAAAAAGAAGCATTTTGTCATTAAAAGAAGACATCCCAGGGTGTGTTAGGGGATACCAGCAGAGAGAGACTGTTTTGTTGGGACCTCAGACCTCATCCTCTCTGAATTTCCAGCTTTGTCTGGCACACTTGAAAAAAGCAGTTAATTCAAAGAGTTTATTTCAGGTCAGTATTATTGTTAAATACATTTCTATAACAGGCAGGATTTGAGGGCCAGGATTATGAATTATCAGAACTTCAGTGTATGTATTCTAACTGTAAATGACCTTCCTGACCTTTTCTCATTTTCACCACATCAATGTCCTGGACTTCATCATTTAAAGCCAAATATAACATTACCTAAAGCCCAAAGCAGCACGATCCATTTGTACAACAATATTTGCAAACTGTCAAATAAAATAAATATTTAATTAATCCACTGACAGCCCATCCTATTATTTCCCTGAGGTGGAAAGAGAAAAGTAAAAGCTAAGTATATCATCCCAGTTTTGTGTGGACATTTATTTATGTCTCTCAGTTGTATTCCAGCCCTGTATGGGTCAGTGACATTTCAGTCTCTGCTCAGCAGATCTGCGAAGTCCAGTTAAAATCCAGGCAAAATCAGTCCTGGATTCATTGTACTGCCCCATCATTCAGGTGCAAGGAGCGGGGCATTTCCAGAACAAATGTTTGCATTATAAAGCCAATATATTTTATGTCAGTTTGGGAATTGCCTTTCTAACTTAAAGAGAAAAAGAAAACAGCATGAGTAAACTCGAAGAACAGGGAGTACGACTTGTGTGTGTAGAACTGGAAAGAAGGGGCTGTGGCTGCCCCATCCCTGGAAGTGCTCAAGGCCAGGTCAGATGGCACTTGGAGAAACCTGGTCTAGTGGAAGGTGTCCTTGTCCATGGCAGGTGGGTGGAACTAGATGGTCTTTTAGGTCCCCTCCAACCCAAACCATTCTGTGATTCCATGATTCTACAAAGGATATTGAATCTCTCCAGCAGTGTGTCTTTCCTTGTCTGCAACCCATACAGGCACTGTTTGTAGGATATGGGAATTGCTTCAGGAAAGCAGATTCATCTGTCACCACCAAGGACAGAGTCGGCGAGGCTCTTCAGCAGTCAGCACACACAGAAGCTTTGCCTTTCATATATAATGGTTATGTGACATTCCCTGATCTTAAAATAACAAAGCATTTTAATCACCAAGACTTTGACCTTTTGGTCAAGTGGAACACTTGCTATTTAATTTCTTTGCTTTTAATACAACACATTAGATCATCCCTGCAAAGTAACTCAGGAGACTGCTCAGCAGAGAAAAGCTGGTTTTGTGGTAAAGTCAACCACAAAAGGTTGAGCTCATGTCTCTGTGTATCCTACCTAGTTAGATTCAGATGATTTGCTCATGCTTTGACCCATCCAACCCAGTTTGTCCAAGCAGGACAAACAAGAGTCTCTCTGCGCATTCTGTGAAGTCATCAGAAAGGAAGGAGCACATCCACAAGATAATTCAGCCTACCCAAGGCCTGAAACACATTTTAGAGACACTTCTTTCTCCAGCTCCTTACTTGAAGTGAACTATTGGGCTCCTACGTGCAGAAATTTGCTGCCTTGGTTCCATGTCTGAAGATCTGTGGGGTTTTTTTAATCTTCTTCCAGCCAGGAAAATCCAAATGGCACAAAGCAGCTGCATTTTAAGGACCAAAAGCAGGAATGAGATCAAGATAACAGAGAGCTTCAGAAGGTTGTAAAGAAAAAAGCCTTCCCACCAGACATTCACTCATACCTGCCAACGTGCTGATTAAGTTCTAAACTGACTGATAGAACAAGGCGGAATGGTTTTGAACTGACAGAGGGTAGGTTTAGATTGGATATTAGGAGGACATTTTTCCCTGTGAGGGTGGTGAAACCCTGGCACAGGTTGCCCAGAGAAGCAGTGGCTGCCTCATCTCTGGAAGTGCCCAAGGCCAGGTTGGACAGGGCTTGGAGCAACCTGGGATAGTGGAAGGTGTCCTTGCCCATGGCAAGGGGTTGGAACAAGATGAGCTTTAAGGTCGTTTCCAACATAACCCATTCTAGGATTCTGTGATCTGTCGGCAAGATGTAGCAGGCACATTCTGACCTCACTTCAAGCCCCCCTTTTCATGATTTCTTCATAAGTGCATCCAGATAGACTAAAAGATTCCCACTGTGTACATGTGAATATTCATCCTGTCCCATGGAGCTGTGAAGGGGCTGAATTCCCCTCGTATCAAACCAGCAACAGCCCAGTCACCTAATTGGCATTAAACCCCATAATGCATGTCAATGCAGTAAAGACAGATGTTGCTATTCCTCTCTCCACTCTCTTTTTAAGCAGCTGTATATAGCTTAACACATTAACAATGTCTACCCCATCCTTCCTTCACCTATGGCCACCCAGCACAGTTGGGCAGCCAAGGGATCTGCTTCCCAATGGGAAGTCTGTCCATTTTCCTCACAGCCAAGAACTCGGAACATGAAGGCAGCATGACTCAGAACTTACTGAAAAAAACCCTCAACCAAACAAAAAACAACCACCGTCTGCTCCTCAACTTTCAGCCTTCCCCTCTTCACCCCCCTGCTTTCGTGGGGCTCTCATTGCAAGCTGATCATGTTCCCGAATACCACAGGTCATCATCTTCCCACAGCCTCAGGAGCTGCAACCTGCTGAGGCCACAGTGCCAGAAGGCAGCTCTCTCCCTCCTTGTGGTTTGAAGCTAATTTCTTAACATTTTCCTAAAGGGAAGGGGCTCTCAGACCGGGTGTTACCACCACGCACGTCTTCATTTCGCCATGGCGTCAGCGGGTCTTAGTTGTGTGGGCACCAAACTTAAATCCAACACCCTCTGTCTTTTCCCTCCCTCTGCGCTTTCCGGGATGACTTGGGAGGAATTGGGATGCATTTTGTAGCTCCGTTTTAAAACGTAACTACCCAGCAGAGACTGCCAAATTTCAGCCCACAGCAAATTCTTACAACCGAGCTGTAACCCTTCAAAACGGAGACTGCTAACATATGGTTGTGTCAGTGGGAGCTTCTGTAATGCAATTTATTGTTGTGTAGGCTCTTTCAAGCTACTACACATGAAAGGTAAAGGGAACATTTACTCTTCGATGGGAGTTTAATCTTAGATTTACCTCATTTGAAACAAAACCCTCATTTGCATCTCTAATACATAAGCAATCACCTGTAAAGAGTGCTTGTGAATAGAGATGTTTCTTGACTGTCATCAGAGCCTTTGCTCCTGGCTGGCGGTTTTGCCTAAGAGGAGGCAGCAGAATTCAGTCCTTTTCCTGACAGTGTGCACAAACACCCACTGATATCACTAGAAAACAGTGATAAATAAAGGAAAGGGCTCTCATGAAGTGGAACAGATATTCACAGCTAACATGGGGCTAGCACAAGGTTCATTCTGTTGCATGCATATATAATATATAATTTAATTCCTCCATGCTTTGCCTTCCGTGGCCTTTTTATATCCAAGCGTTACAGTGTATGGTTAAGGTTTCAAACAGAAGTAATCTCCTGTTGAAGTGGAAGTGCTTGATCCTGTACAAGCAATAAAAGATAAAACTATTCCAGAGGACGGTGAAGTGCTCACTCCTGAGCCTCCTCACTGCCACAACGTCAGCAAAGGGACACCAGAGGCACATGATCTTTTCCCGTGGCTCACGCCATCTCCATCCAACTGGCATCATGAGCTTGTGGACATCACAAAGCGCCTCTTCTGAAGGAGGATACCGCGTCTGGGAGTTGAGGATGTTTGAAAGCAAGTCCATTTGCTTGTTTTATTCCCAGTCTAGCAACATGAAAGCCTTTCAGACACATCCAAGTATTCGTGCAATGTCCAGCTTCAAGCCTGGCCACAGTGCAAGGACTTTTCCTATATGAGAAGGAGTGACAATCCACAACTTTCAGATTTTTTTTTCTTTTTTTCCCCTGTGATGACACAACTAAATAATCACTGTCCAGGTCATACTTGAAGAACACGACCTCAGGCGCTTACCTGCTACTGTCTCCAGCTGAATTCCCACGATCTTCTCCAAATAAAAGCATGAGACACTAAAACCTGACTTTTTTCCCAACAGTTTACTTTGCTGTCCTCTGACTACCAAGCAATGAGTGGCCTGGTTACTATAAAAGTCATGCACACATGTCTTCTGCCAGCATGGTGTCATGTCTTCTGTCAGTGTGTTATTTAGTACTCAGTGTTCCTATTATCTTCAAACTGGCTCTGGATTTGTTCCAAAGATTGCAATGTTATTCATGAAAACTTTGGTGAAGGCTTTACAGTTTGAGCAAGAGGTTGAAACAATGTGGGGTTTGGCAGGGGGAAGTCATGGGGATTGGAGTTTGGGGAGGGGGAAAGACAGAGGGAGTTCATATCTGTGTGTGCCAATTATCAATCTGAGAGTCTGTATTAATCTGTCTGGATAAAAGACATTCTGTGTGAGGAGGAAAATGTGAAGCACTGGTACGTGGAAGGAGAGAAATTGCTCTCCTCTACAGCAATCACCAGGAGAGCTCCCAGCCAGCTTAAAGTCCCCTCTCTACTTTGATTTTTTACAAGTTTATTACCATACCTGCTCTTCCAAACAAACAAACCGAGCAGAAACCTGAAACACATCAGGCTTCAAGATGAGACATTAGCAGAACTTTCATAAATTATACTTTTGAGGAACTAATTTGGCTATTTCTTTTTTTACCAAAATCCTGTCCCTCTAAAGCAGTGTAAGAGCTACCCTCTCTGGATGGCTCAGTTTTACCATTACCAGAATTATTCAAGCATATTAGCAGACTTCTAGCCAAGAATACTTTGTAGTCTGATGCAAAGTCTTGTTTTCCTTGATTAAATCTCCATTTCTTGTATTTGTTCGAACAAACAAGCAATTGAATATTTTATTGGAAAGAATATGATTTTTTTTTTGTTAGTTAATATATTTGCTCCATGGCAGAGCCACAGGGGATGAATATTTTACTTCCTTGACAGCTCTAAGGGGAAGACACTTATAGAGTCTGATCTCAGCCTGTTCTAGCAGTCTGCGAAATGTGGGATTTTCAGTACAGGGCCAAATTTTCACATTCTAAGAGAATTTCTGCTCATGAAAAAAAATCCCACGTCATTTTCCCCCTCCTATTTAGGGGTTGTGTGTTTTGTTCCTGCCTCTTTATGTCTGAATTCAGGCATTGATTCACTCAGGACCCGCTTCCGAACAAAGGTCATCCCAAATAAAAAATGTAGTCCCAAACCTCTCTAAACCCCGAGTGTACAAACTTCAGCTGCCCTGCTATCTCTGAAATCAGATCTGGATTCAACATGCACAGCTCCTGCTTGTCTTTTCTTCCCAGGAATGGCACTGTAAGGGACGAGGCAGTGCATTTAACAAAGCTGTTATGCAGTTTACTGATGGTGATTATTCAAGGCAAATGCTTTGAAGTAACAGCTTAGTGCAGAGTGACAGTAAACAAGATAGAGAGATATACTCAGATGAGAAGAAAAATAAATGGCAATTAGAATTGATATTCTAGGTGTAGGAAGGGCTGGTAAGACCTCAATCTCCAGCAATGACACTTTCCATTTGTGTTACCACCTCCCCACAAGATCTCCAGGATGAAACACAAATGGCAAGGAGACGTCACTGAACCCCAAATGCCAGGGGAATATCAGCCCTGCTGCTGTACAGCTGAGGGAAATGAGGAACAAAGGAAGGGAAGCTCTAGTTAGATGTCCTGGGCTTGGGATTGACCTGGCCTGTATCAGCAACAGTGTGGCCAGAAGGACCAGGGCAGGGACTTGGCAAAAGTGAAGCCACCCCTCAGATCCTGGGTTCAGCTTTGAGAGGTGCTGGAGTGACTCCAGAGAAGGGCAATGGAGCTGGGGAGTGATCTGGAGCACAATTCTGATAAGGAACGGCTGAGGGAGCTGGGGGGGAAGCTCAGCCTGGAGAAAAGGAGGCTCAGGGGGCACCTTTCTGCTCTCTCCAACTCCTTGACAGAAGGGTGAGGCCAAGTGGGAGGTCAGGATCTGCTCCTAGGGAACAAGAATTAGAAAAGAGTAGACAACCTCAATTTGTGCCAGGGGATGTTTAGATTAGGTTTTAAGAAAAGATTCCTCACCTAAAAGGTTGTCAGTCATTGGAACAGGCTGCCCAGGGCAGTGGTAGAGTCCCCATCCTCGGATGGATTTAAAAGATGTGGATGTGGCACTTGGGGACATGGGCTAGTGGTGGGCTTGGAAGTGCTGGGGGAATGGTTGGACTCAGTGATTGTAGAGGTCATTCCCAATCTAAACAATTAAGTGATTCTGTTCCCTAAACACCTACAACAACTTTTAAGTTCTAAACAATGATAAGCAACTCAGACCAACTCTTGACTTCCAGCCCAGGGAATGCAGAAGAGTTGGAGCCTGTACTCAGGTGGGACACTAGAAGCATATTTTTTAAATTGTCACTTCCCCTCCCCATTCCTTCCACTGGGAACTAAGGTCTGGCAGTCATGGGTAACATGGAGCTGAACTGTTCCCCTTGGTAATGATAACATGTAGCTGTGGCTCATCTCAGGCATGGGTACCCATGGTGGCACCTGAGCCCAAGTCTAAAGGATTTGCTCAGGCCTGACCAAAGTGTCCAGGGCAGACCCAGGAACGGAATCCAGCAGCCTCGAGTCTGAAGAAGAAGCTCAGTGTGCAAGCTGGACATTCCAGTGCTGCTTTCAAAGCCCATGTGGGACAGAAATCCTCACAGGAAACATGGAGGTCCCTGTAATGTGTCCGAGGAGAGGTGGCAGTGTGTAAACTCATACACTGAGCACAAGCTGAAGAACAGGCAGTAGAAGGAGTACAATTTTCTCTTTTCTAGTCTGTTTTGGCTTCTCTTACATTGGTTGCTAACCTGCTTGCCATTCATTAGTTGGGACAATTACTATACCCATTTTAATTTTCTGATTTCCATAAATCTTTCTTCTTGGATCCAATAAAGATGGGTTGTACTGGGGCAATCCTTAGGTGGTGAGACTATTGTAAATGCATTACTTTCAGCAGAGGAGTTTGTATTCAGACAGCAAAGTGTGTTTGGCATGGCCAAGGCGTGACCATACAAATCACAGAATCATGGAATGGACATTAAGGATCATCTCATTTCAAACCTTTGCCAAGGGCAGAGATACCTTCCACTATCCCAGGCTGCTCCAAGCCACATCCAACCTGGCCTTGAACACTTCCAGGGATGGGGCAGCCACAGCTTCTCTGGGCAACCTGTGCCAGGGTCTCCCCACCCTCACAGGCAAGAATTTCTTCCCAATATCTCATCTAACCCTGTCATCTGTCAGTGTGAAGCTGTTCCCCCTTGTCCAAAGTCCATCTCCCACACTCTTGTAGGCCCCCTGCATAGAACCACAGGCAAGTTCCCAAATATTCTTAACCTACCAGAATTATGTGTGTTTTTGTCTTATGCAGAACTCCTTTTCTCCTCTGAAAAAAACAGACATGAACCAGGAGGAAGCCAACTCAGAAAAACAATTACGTATCTGCCTTCAGGGTGCCAACAAGACTTCTTCCCAGCACTGGCACGAGTGCCAACCTGAAAAATACTGCTGAGTTAAAATTCACTCCAATACTAACTTCTTCATTTGTATTTCCTCCTGAGCATTCCTACATCTGAAGTCAGTAAAATGCCACTTGTTCCAAGGGGTAAAGCAAAGAATTATGACTTATCATGAACACTGTATGCAGAACATTGCTCTCTTTTTTCCCTTTTGTTCCTACCTAATTCTATTTTTTAGAAAAATTATTAAAACTAATTGCATTATTTAATCCCATCACATAAAATCCTCCAGTGTTTCATTAATCAATGCAATCAAGCCAATCAAAATAGATAAAGATCTTTTAGCAGGCTTTGATGAGATTTTATCAAAATCTCAGTGCATATTGTGAAGTCTTATCCTCAGAAGCAAACTAACTATAGAATGTGGAAGCTTTATCAAGCAGGCACTAATAAAACAGATGATGCTTGGGCCATTTTAAGAGGCTCTCCATATTGAATTAATAACAGCAATGCCTTTGTGTTATATATAAAAATACAAAAGCAAATGGAAATAACGTTCATTGTGTATCCACAGAAAGATTGCTGTAGAGCAATCACGTTTTTTAAGTAATGAAGAAGATACATGTCTGTGAGTCAGCAGACCATAAAGCCACAATATTGTAAGGAAAGTGGGTAATGCAAGTGTTATATCAGAATAGCTGTGAGTGAAGAGCCTTATTAAAAGCACAAACAATTTCCTTTTAAATGGAGTACTCTTACTCCGCATCTGAATCATAAATAAATATGAAAGAGTAAGCTGCGTCCTGCACAAAATTCCCCCTTCAGGTCATAGCTCCCATCCTTCATGGGTTTGAGCTGACTAATCAGGAGTACAAGCTATTGAAATACTAGCACAAAAAATAGGAATTAAAGGGATTTTGATATAGTAGAGCACCATAAATTCAAGAAATACATATAACTAGTAGAGGCTACACTGCAAGCACAGACTGTTGAATTAATGCCTTACTAAACACTTCGGCCAGAAGAGATACAGACATGATCCCACCTAATGAATTTATTGATCATGATATAAAAAGCCATGGGTTTATCCTTACAGCTTCTGCCCCTCACGGTAGCTTTTCAGATATAACAATTGCACAGGCAGCTACTACTCCACAAATGCAGTGACTTGCCAACACAAAAGGTTCTAAACTCTTGGGTTAAACAATCCCTGTTTGATGTAGATCTACAAACTGATGGATGATCCCTCACGGGAGCTCCTCTCCCACCACTGAGTTTCTATCAGTAGTAGCAGAGATGGCATCGTCAGACTCTTTGACATCTTGTGGACAGAAACATCTTTAACTCACCCGGAGCCCTCCAACTCAGAAGTTCACTGACTGCATGATAGGCTATGAATATGGTGCCACAGCCAAGTCCTTGTCCTGCCTTCTTCATTTTCACATGTGCCTGGAGCAGCTCTGAGGTCACCAGCACAGCTGGGATGAGGAGACTGTGCAACACCTGGCAGATAAGTCCAATACTCCTTAGGATCTAATATCCCAGGAAAACTCATGCTGTTACTCACTGGGCTCAGTCTATCATGGCCTAGGAGATGCCCCCAAAAAGCCACACCCCAGGGAACAGACCTTGAGGCACCAAAGAAGTCAACATGGCGAGCAGCACTCATTGCCTGCAAAGCGGAGAGTGGGGAAAATGGCCATTGCTTTCTCTTACAGCTACCTCAGCACTTGTTCCAGCTGAAAACACTGGAAGTTTCACCGCTTCCTGGAGCTTTATTTCCCTTGACTTTTTTCTCTTTCTTCTTTTCTCTTACGCTTGACTCTTTTCTATTTTTTCTCAACATGGAAATAGGCAACAGGTAGGGCTCGAGGTTGTCCATTCCCACAATGAGTTCAGCACTTCAAAAGGCACAGTCAGGGCAGTGACCAGGCTTGTCAGAAACAATGAAGGAGAAGGATCCCAGGTTTTATTCAAAATGAGAAAACATCCCACCACCTGATTGCTTAGAAAGCTGCTGGGTCGAGTGTGCAGGTAGCAGCCCAACAGCAGCAAATCTGATGAATGCTGTAATTTCACTTTATGTTGTGCTTTAGCTTCAGCCCTGGGCTGAAAATGGTTTTAAGTGGAATTGAGCTTGTCTCATTCACAAACTTTGCTTGTTTTTTGTTTCCTTCCCTTTATTCAAGTATCCAACTCAAAAATAAAAACCAAAACAGGGCTGAGCTGAGGAAGAGTAGCTGAACTCCCCAAAAAGTCACTCCACATGAGCGGAAATCGGAGAATTTTAGTTAAGGATTCACAATGTCAAAATATTCTCAAAATATTTTCCATCACGTTAAATCACTGGATATACTCTCTTAAAAAATCAGTGTAGTCCCACTTACAGGAGTGGCATGTGATCAGCAGAGGCTCCCACTCCTCCCTTATACCCATTACAATCAGAAGATGAGTTTATTCCATTAACTGATTAATTAACCAACATAGATAGTTGTGTCCTAACTGCTGCCATCAGAAGGAAAAGATTTGTTTCATCTCAATATTCAGCCATCAGAGGAGCAAACCCAGAGATTTGGGGTTTGTAGAATCACTGTCGCAATTTTGCAGTAATTTTTCATTCTGCTGGAATGGGCTTTATTGAGCTTTTAAGATATTTAATGCCATCAAGGGGAGGTATAAAATTTATGTTTGATTCTCGTTTTGTTTTTATGGCTTTAACTAAAAATAACCTTCTCAGGAGGGGGAGAAATTACAGTGGGCTGCTGGGATCCCAGTCATCCCAGCACACCACGCCGCTTTTCCTTGGACAGCAATCACAGGAGCCCGGCAGCAAGCTGTGGACAAGGTTCTTCCAAGCAGCAGCATCTGGCTGTCTGGCAAGTGGAACAGGCAACCACATGGATCACAGCAGAGTTGCCCCTGTGTTTTTCACGTGGGGAAGTGGCTCATGGACTGTCTGTGTTGCTCTGTCCTTGTCTCAATTACATTTGCCTTTGAGGGGACATAAATCTCTCTCCCAAACCCCTCCACTTGGTCCTTTGTCTCCACGTGCCGTGCTGCCATCAGACAAGCGTGTTTCCAGGTTTCCAAAGCGGGGGAATCTGTGCCCCACGGATCCCACCCCACTCAAAAGGATGACCAAATAAAGGTGTTCCTCTGAATGCAGGGATGAGTCTCAGGATGCCGCGTTGGCAAAAAACCTGCCTGATGCTCAACATGTCTGTGCTTTTATAAATATCACAGAATCACAGAATTAACAAGGTTGGAAAAGACCTTAGAGATCATCAAGTCCGACTTATTACCTGTCACCATCCCATCATCTGAACCACATCACTCAGTGCCTCATCAAGCCTACTCTTAAACATCTCCAGGGATGGTGATTCCACCACATCCCTGGGCAGACAGTTCCAATGATGGATCACTCTTTAAGTGAAAAAGTTTTCATAATATCCAGCCTAAACCTCCCGTGACAGAGCCTGAGGCTGTGTCCTTTTGTTCTGTCTCCAGTTGCCTGAGAGAAAATACTGGCCCCTGCCTGACTAAGACCCGCTTTCAGGTAGTTCTAGACAGCAAAAAGGTGACCCCTGGGCCTCCTCTTTTCCAGGCTAAACAGACCCAGCTCCCTCAGCCACTTCTCGTAGGGCTTGTGCTCCAGTCCCTTAAACATCCTTGTCGCCCTTCTCTAAACACGTNCTGAGGCTGTGTCCTTTTGTTCTGTCTCCAGTTGCCTGAGAGAAAATACTGCCTGACTAAGACCCGCTTTCAGGTAGTTCTAGACAGCAAAAAGGTGACCCCTGGGCCTCCTCTTTTCCAGGCTAAACAGACCCAGCTCCCTCAGCCACTTCTCGTAGGGCTTGTGCTCCAGTCCCTTAAACATCCTTGTCGCCCTTCTCTAAACACGTTCTAGTATCTCAACATCCCTCTTCAACTGAGGGGCCCAGAACTGGACACAGTATTCAAGGTGTGGTCTGACCAATACTCAGCACAAGGGAAGGATAACTTCCCTAGTCCTGCTGGCCACACCATTCCTGATCCAGGCCAGGATGACATTGGCCTTCTTGGCTGCCTGGGCACACTGCTGGCTCATATTGTTTCCTGTCCACCAACACTCCCAAATCTCTTTCTGCCTGCCCACTCCCCAGCCACTCCATCCCCAGCCTATAGCTGTGCGTGGGGTTATTGTGACCAAAGTGTAGAACTCGATATTTGGACTTGTTAAAACTCTTCCTATTGGAATCTGCCCATCTCTCCAGTCTGTCCAGGTCCCTCTACAGGGCCCTCTAACAGATCGACACCTGCTCTGAGCTTGGTATCATCTGCAAACTTCCTTATGACAGACTCAATCCCAATGTCGAGATCATCAATAAATATCTGACAAATCAAAATATTTTCTGATTCTTTTGGTTTTCCCCAAAAGCTTTTCCTGTTCATGCTGGGGAAGGTAAATAGGTATCTCCTTTCTTGCACAGCTGCAGGTGGTGGTGGTGGTTTCAGGAACGCTGGGATGGATGCTGCTGGATGCCAGCACTGAGGACACTCTGGGCAGGGATATGGTGGTTTACTCACGTCTGTTCCCTCCCTCCTCCACTCACTCCCTACACGTGAATAAATTGCAACAGACTTGCACAATACTGGATTTTTTTTTTTTTAAATTTAGTATAAACACACCCCAAACCTGCTCACATTAAAGCAATTAAGGAATTAAGGGATGTCACAGCATGTGGGAAGAGCTAAGCTATTATTTTGTTTCTGGATAGATGGTAAGTTCGCTGAAAATTTGAGCATCATGCCACTCAAAACTATTTGTGAGTAGGAGTTGGGATTGGGAAATAAAAGTCTTAATTAATTTGGATGTTCTTTTAATGAAGGCTTTCTTTGAAAAATACCTGTGGTTTTGTTCTATTTTTTTTTTTACTTCTTCCAAATAGAACATGAATCTTCTTTTTTATTTTAAAATAGCATTTTCCCACCAAAAATAAGCTAAATAGAGTTTTTAAAGGAATTAAATAGCCTAAAAATAAAATACTTTATGTCAGCTAAGCACAATGTCTGTGACTGATTCAAAATCACATTTCCAAGGGGTTTTAGATTACCTGTAAAATCTGAAAAAAAAAAAAATCTATTTTCAGTTCTGTATAGTCCACTTTTATCCTGACACTTTTCTGCTTCAGTCACCAAAAGGAAAACACATTTTCCCCCCAGCTCCATATGTAAGGTGCTCAAAACCCCACCAAAGGATTTAGGATTAATGCACCGACCTTTCCGTCAGCCAGACAACTTCCTTCTGCATCAACTCCAGGGAAGAAAAGTTGGAAGCTCAAGTCCAGAGCAGAAGAATGGGTTGATACTGGATGGGTTTTCTAAGAAGGATCTGAATAAAAGTCAGTTTGGGAAGAAGTTCAGGCTAAAAGTGGTGCAGAGGGAAATCACAGCTATCAGCCAGGTGCCCACGTAGGGGCATCACACAAAGATGATTTTGTGAGGGAGAACCATTCCCAGGTGGTTTAAGGCCTTTATAAGGATTCAGGATGAAGGGTTTGCTGCATTAAAAAGAAGGAGAAAGAAAAAAAAAAAGGCAAATACAAAAACTGTTTTCACCAGAAGAGTAAGGAAACACAGAATAATTAAAGTACAGACTGACATTTTACGGATTTATAAATGTTCTGTCAGGAGGAACACCTGAAAGCATTTATGTTGGTTTTAACAGGTCTGGAATCTCATCTCACCTTCCCTCTCCCAAGGCACGCACATGGGTCAAAACTGACTCACATCCAGTGCCACAGCCACTGCAGTCATATTCCCCAGGAAGCCGAGAGCTTGGCTCTTTTCCACTTCCAGGGAAAAGAGAAAATTCCCAAGGCTCTAAATTCACATAACCCAAGATATCCTGTATCCCCGAGGATGTCCAGTTCCCCTCAGGAAACCACTGCTTCCTCAAGAAGCAGGAATGGGAGGCTGCAGGGGAGCTGCCACCTCCAGCAGATCCAGGCAGATCCCTCAATATTTCTCCATCTTTTCAGAAGTTCAAACTTTCCATGGTATAAATTTGCAGTGAGGTCCCCAGTGAGGTTCTAATTAAGGCAAGCAGTCAAATTAAGCCCTTTTTCTCGTATATGTAGCAGAGCTCCCTCAGGGCCCAGGCTCATCATGGAATATCCTGAGTTGGAAGGGACCCACAGGGATCATCGAGTCCAACTCCTGGCCCTGCACAGGGAGGCCCCAAAAAGCACAGCAATTCCTGCAAAAGCAGCTCTTTGCCATGTTTGTGAAGCTGGCACTTGATACGAGCACCTTGCACTCTTGATCTGCCTCAGATGTGCCGCCACATGAGTTTTGACACATCCTTGAGTTAAACCTGTGCAAAATTTAGCACTCTGGGACATCATGTGGAGTTGTCCACTCGTCTCTAAACCATGTAAATGGTGTTTTGTCAAGGACTGGGAAAGTGTCATTTCAAATTCCTTCTCTGGAAGATGCTTGTGAGTGTTATTTCCTTGGATTTTGAAGCCTGAAAAAGGGGTGTCAGTGTCTATGTGAAAGTGGTGGAGGCACCAGACCAGTCCTCCCACAAATTCTTTGCTTGACCTTCACTTATGGGACAGTTTTTCCCTTGCAAAATGGAGATAAAACATCCTTGTATGATCAGATGTGGTGTGAATTAATCCATTAGCACTGGTAAGGTGTTCAAATGAGAGATTAATTTCATACCTACTGATGATTAAAGTACATATTTTATAATAGAACTAGAGTTCCATTCAGCATGATGTTCTCTTATCAGCTCTACCATAAATGACTGATTATTGGTCAGCTTGTTTTCCCTAATCCATAACATCCTTGTCCACATTTTTCTAAGGTCTCCAACTGCATTTCTCAAAACCATTTTGCCATTTCCATCCCAGACCAATTTTTGCTTCCAGATTTTAAGTCGTTCACGGGTTTGACAAAATGGCCCCAACCTGAAGTAAAAAATGTACAGACTTTCAAGGCTTAGTGTTACAAACAGGCATCTTTGTGGGATCATAAAAAGGCCCATTTCTCTCAGAAATATTTTTTTCCTCAGAGTAAATGTCCACTTGGGCTGTAAAATTAGCTTGTCTTTCTGAGAAACACATTGGATACCTCTTTAATAAATGGACTTGAATTTGTGATGTTAGTCCACACAAAAAATCTGGAGTCTTAAAAGTCCTGTGTTCCATGAAACACTGGAAAGCTTTTTTGAATGTCAAGTGCTGGTAAAATACAGCCAGTGGTGTTTATATTAGTTCTTTTTCTATCTAATAGGCTTTATATAATAACTCCTGTAACAATTAATCCAAGCACAGAGGCTGAAACTATCTGCAGTGCAAGAGGATAGCATGAAAATAAATTATTTTATATAAAAATGTACTTTAAATAGGTTTAAAAGTCCTTAGTTATGTGAAAGAAATTGACCTTCTTCCTTTTGTAGTGCTCCTTCAATAAAGAACTTCAGTGAGTTAAGGGGAATTGAGCAATTACATTGTTATACTATTATACTATAATTTGCATTTCTTGATAACACTCAAGTCAAAAAATGTTGGAAAGTTGCATTTCAATAAAATATTTAAATTGCTGACATGGTCTGTGTTACGTGGACTAAAGGCATACTGCAGCTTATTCCAAATTTCTCATCAGATATCAAACACGTGGATTTATGGACTCCATGGACTCAATCACAGCAAATGCCCTAATTATGAAGCTATAGAAACCTACTCCCAGCTGCATGCACAGGTAGGAGTCCTGGAGGAGTGGTGCAAAATTCTACAGTTAATCCAAAAGTGAAGTATGTTACAAGTAAAATATGCCAGGGCATAAGAACAAAAATGGGGCCGAAGTTGCTGCTTTCCTACATTTCATGACAAATAGAAACATGAACTGGTGAAGTGAAAACATAGAACAGAAAATAGTGAAATATAGAACATCATAAAGCTTGGAAAAGAGCTCCAAGACCATGGAGTCCAAACTTTAATCAACTCTTGTCAACTAAACCATGGCCCTGAGTGCCATGTCCAGTTGTTCCTTGAGCAGCTTCTGGAATGGCGACCCCAACACCTTCCTGCCCTTCCCCTTGTCCCCCAGGATGTTGCCTTTGCACCAGCCCTTGACCCCAGAGAACTGGAGCAGAAAGATGAGCTAAGAGCACTGGCCATGGATCTCCTCCTCAAATGAACATTTGCAGCCAGCCTCCCTCTCACCCATCCTTGCTTCATCAAGGTGCAAATTAACTCCCAGCATATTTTATCCATTATCTCATCAGCACCTCATCTGGGCTTGCACATAGGAAGACAAGAATCCCAGGGTTTGGATGATACTCTCCAGGTCTCATCTGTATACATCCAAAATACTCTCTAGGTAGACACCAACGAGCACGAATATGCTTTGGGTGGCCAAACAAAGAGACCTCAGAAGGATTTTGCTCTCACTAATCGGGTTGTCAACACCTCCTGAACTCAGCCCTCTCTTGCCATGTCCATCAAGATGTCACATCATCACTGGTCCACCTAAACAAGGCACTGAGAGATGGACAGTGAGTCCCGGAAAATATACGGGCAAGGTTTTCTTATCTACCGGTGCCTGAATTTCATCGGTGGATGCAAAAAGCTTTAACAGAGGTGTCACCTTGTGTCAGGAGGGACCTGAAGAACTGACCAGCACAGCTTAGGGCAGCTCAGACTGTAAATGTGGCTTTGTTGCCTAAAGACAAGGGTCCATTGTCACCTGAGGTGTCCCTGGGTGTCCCAGGTGGCCTCCAGCTGCTGTGCCAGGGGGACAAAGCTCTCCTGCCAGATCCACCAGTGCTCTATGGGTGTCTCAGGGACTCGAGGGCATCTCGGGTGCTCCTGGCAAGCACATCCAGGCAACTGATTTGAGCCCTGTGCCACAGCAGTGTGTGGGGACAGGACACAGCTAAGAAATGGCCCAAATTCCACCCGCAAGGCATTTATTTTTCCCAAGAAACCTCCCACCAAAGAACCTCATCTCAGCGTTTATCAATGAGTGCACATGAAAGGGTTTGTTTTTTTTCCTTCTCGACAACCTGTTGATGCCAGATTTACCTACACCACCAGTTCAAAAAACAAACACACAAGTCAGACACACTTCCATGGAAAATCCTGCTGCATCTGCTTCATGTTCCCGCTTTTTAGACACAGGCGTAAACCAGTGTGTCATTAACGTCCCCTTTACAGGGACAGACTTTAGAGAAACAAAGTGACGGCCCCTAGCACAGCTGTCTCCGGACAGGAACATGAAAGCTCCAGAAATTCCTCTCCCGTCAAAAATCCCCCTGCAAGCAGCCATCTGAGTAGGCACGGGAGAGGGGGAGCTGCGGGAAGAGAAGTGCTCCGACGACGGAAGATGAGAAGAAGGAGGTGGGCACAGCAACATCCCGGGGGACTCGCATCCTCCCGTACCATTAAGCCCGCGGGCAGATCAGCCGGGGCTCTGGGAGCAGGCAGGGGGAGGGAGATGAAAGGCTCTGGGAAGAAATCAGGTGCAGAGGATGGGCAGATGCTGCTAAAGAGCAAAGAGACCCGGCCAGGCTCATTTGTCTGGAAGGGAACCAGCAGGAACTTTCTTTTTATCTCCGATTGCGGATCTTAGGGCAGTTCCTAAAGGCCACAGCCGGTTTGGACCCCGCCGCTCTGCCTCTCCCTGCCTGTACAGGCCGGGAAATTGCATCGAGATGTTTTTCACAGGTAGAAAATCCCCCACTGTGATGGTCACAGACCCGTTCACTCCTTCCCACCTGTGGGACCCTGTGGGGCTCTACCTTTGCCAACAGAAACACATCTGGGGGATGCTTGGGCTGTTTGTCCAACAACCAGTTGGACACGGCCAGGTGTTCCTGGGCCGAACTACGGCTCTACCAGAGCCAGCCCTGCCTGTCTGCACTAACCACTGCCATGGAGGATTAGCCATGCTCCACCTGGCCTGCCTGGGATTTAGTGGGGCACCCCCTTGCCAGGCAGGGTGAGGGGGCACAGCCATGTATATCTGTCCGTCTGTCTGTCTGTCTGTCTGGGGATTAGCTCAGGCCCACCTGGGTTTCCCCCAGCTCCGCTCACCAGGGTGGCTCCAGCCTGAGCAGCTGTCTTCTGCATGGGCTGGTGGGCCACAGCTGTCTGTCTGTCCTTCTGTCTGGGACAGCGATGCCCATCCAACCACCGCATCTGCCTGTCTGTCCACCTGAGAGTGCTGGGTGGACACTGCTTTGCCCATCCTACCATTGTGTCTGTCTGGGAGGGTGGACACACACTAACATGTCTGTCTGTGAGGGGCTGCTGGGCACAGCCCTGTCTGTCTCTGTCTGTCCATCTGTCTGTCTGTCTTTGAGGGTCTGCTGGCCACAGCTCTGTCCGTCTGTGAGGGGCTGCTGGGCGCAGCCCTGTCTGTCTGTTTGTCTGCCTCTCTGTGAGGGGCTGTTGGCACAGCCCTGTCTGTCTGTCCGTCCATCTGTGAGGGACTGCTGGGCACAGCCTTGTTCGTCTGTGATAGACACTGGCCACAGCCCTGTCTGTCCGTCTGTGAAGGGGTGCTGGGCAATGTCCTGTCCGTCTGTCTGTCCGTGGGAGATGCCGGGCACCATCCCCCCTCCCTCCTGGGCCCCCGCCGTGCCCGGTGCGGGGGGCGGCAGCTG
>WEKX01016060.1:0-13133 GCA_013390025.1 Pitta sordida
GGAAGGAAGGAAGGAAGGAAGGAAAACCATCTCCGTTTTTTAAATCTTAGTAACTCAATGGAGCACACTGTTATTGTGTTCTCGGCAGGCAAATTGGATTAGCCTGCAATTACAATGGAGCTTTCAATATAATTATATAGATATATTTAAACACAGCTGCAAACCATAAAAATGTGTAATATTTAATGACTGTAAATTCCACAGTTTCTAAACTGAAACTTTGATCTCTGATCAGCTATTTTATTTTTGTTTTGCTGAGAAACATTAGGAAATACTTCTGTTCTTTAATTCTTTTTTTGGTTTTTTAAATGAATAACAGTTACTTGAGTTTATAGCAGTGAGGATTTGAATTCCATGCCTTCTCAGCTGCATGAGATGAAGAAAGAAATACGGCCTTCCTGCCTTCCTGCCTGCCTGCCTGCCTGCCTGCCTACCTTCCTGCCTGCCTGCCTGCATGCCTGCCTGCCTCCCTCCTTCCCACCCCAAGTCTGCGTCTGGGTGGTGCGGGAGAGAGATACTTGGGTGGGCACTTGGTGTCCAGCCAATGTCAATCCACTACAGCCCCCCTGAAAAGGGCAGGACTGTTCAGTGAAGGGTGCTCATTACAGGACACTGACAGATGGGCCAGGTACAAGGGTGTTGGCTTTCTTGGTTCACTGACAGGCAAACCAGACACTAAGGGTTGAGGAAATCTCCCTTGTGACAGCTGAGGAAGAAAAAGAGGAGGCTGTTTCAGTAGAAGGGAAAATTGAATAAAACATATTTTCTGTCCACCAATTATTTCACTTATTCTTCTACTTAAATGACTGTAGAATCGACAAGCCTAAAGTGTTGACCGCCATACCAACACATATTTGTTTAACACAAGAACTCACAATTAGCTTTCTGAGTTCTGAACTTTAATTTGAACAACAGTAGCAATTAATTCATATCAGTAACATTAGAATCATGATTGGGTTTATTATTTGTAAGTACTGAAGTACTATTGGCTACTATAAATATGTAAGACACATCCAATATCTTTAATCATAAAATACCGTAACAGCTATCAGCAACAATTGTGATTTTTTTATAGTTGCACTCTTATTCTATTTACAGATGCTGGCAACACTAACAAACGGGCCTTGTAACTGGAGGTCCTACTCTGGTGTCTGGCAGTTCATCCTGCTCTGTCCAGCTTTTCCAGTAATTGGTACAAAGGACACATGGGCCCTCCAACCTGTGTTTTTATACTAAGATCCCCATACACACACTTCACAAACCCACATCCCCCTGGTCTCTCCCACTGGGAAGGGTGAGAAAGTAATTTAATAACTAAATTGGGAGGACTGTGCTGACCAGGCACAGAGAAATGCCCTGAACAGCAAACTATTGGCAGACAACTGGGCCTTTTTACCCCATTATGCATTTACTTGTCCATCCCTGTTCCTCCTCAAATCACGTAAATCCATTTGTCCTCAAAATATTCCATATTACATCATACGAACTGCTGAAACACTCACCCTCATCGTGACTATACGTCCCCATTACGACTCGCCTTTAATGGTGGGGTAACTGAGGTTCTTATCAAGAATAGATCCATTGGGGTGGATTAGAGTGAAACAACACTAAATGACCAGTGTTTATACATCTGTGTTGCAAGAAGTGTAATTTCATTCATCACTGTTTGTGGATCATGCCAATTGTTATGGGCCCTCTCATAGTGCCACTGCCTCAGGCTGCGATCCACCTCAGTTCAGAAGGTGGTCAAGCATTGTATTACTAGGTTTCACACATAAACATGGAGTCTTAGGGTCTCCAGGGAGAGCTCTGGGACAGGGCCAGACAAGGTGTGCCTTCCTCTGAGTACTTAAATCAGGTTAATGTTTGTTTTGTTGCCCGTGCAGTCTGCAGAGTTGAGGCTTTGTTGAGCTGATAACTCCTGTGATGGGCCAGAAAGTAATGCGGACATAGTGTTACAGTTATACCTCCTCCATCGCGAGGAAAGGGACAGGCAACAGCCCTCGCGAAATATTATTCTCGCAAAGAACGGCAGGTCGTTAATATGCATGCAGGCCACGCCCATTGCCCCACCCCCCGGAACTCCACAGGGCTTTGGGTCACTTTTTTACTTCTCCCTTCGGACTCTCTGAACACGGGGAAGAAAAGGGAGCCATTTCTGAGCCCCCTCTGCCTCGGGAGACACCCTCCCAACCCTGAGATCCCACGGGTTGCCGTGACCAAACCCCGTGCCTCTGCTCTCGCCCTCTCCCCAGCCCCAGTGCATATGCCCGCCGTGAGCGGTCTGCCCCATCCCGCGCCGCCCATCCCATCCCGCGCTGCCTGTCCTGTCCCACGCCGCCTGTCCCGTCCCATACCACCCGTCCCGCACTGCCTGCCCCATCCCGTCCCATACCACCCGTCCCACGCCGCTTGTCCCGTCCCGCGCACCGCCCATCCCGGGCACTGCCGGCAGCGCCCCACAGGGCGGGGTGGTTCAGCTGTGGCAGCAGAGTGAGCATGTCCCGCTGGCTGCTGCGCCCAGCCCAGCCCCACTTTCCTGTGGCACTGCCCCCCCGCCCTGTAGCCACGGAAACAGTAACACGCGCCCGAGGCGGTTCAGTTCCCCAGCTGCGCTGAGAGTAACAGGGGACAGCGGCACTCCCGGCCCTCCCCATTGGGCCGGGCCAGCGCTGCCCCACGGGGAGCTCCGGCACCGCCTCTCGGTGGAGCATAGGCACTAGGCATGCACGAACGGTATAAGTTCGCAAATGGTGGAATCAAAACTGCGATAAATTCACATCGCAAATGCGCGAGGTCGTGAAGGAGAAGTCGCGATACAGAGAGGATTCACTGTATTTGGACTCCCTCTCCCTCTATTATCTTTCTGTTGTGGATGTAGAGGCAACCTCTTAACACATCATTTGACCGGTATATCTGCTAGTACACACATGCAATCTGCTCAGTAGAGTGTTTTTCTAGAAGCCAGTTTTCTCCATTGAACAATGTGAACTGACTGAGATCAACTGTGAGTAATCACAGATATGAAGAATATGTATTTTAAAACAACCAGTTGTACTGAACATGTGTGATGCTGGTGGAAACTACCATGTGTGTCATCAGCCCTGCTATTATTTTAGAGTAAGGAATATTACAAGAATGTAGCTGCACTTTAACATGAATAATTATGCAACAGAAATCTATTTATCTTCCTAAATAACAGTTAATAAACGTATCTTTCTGGTTTGTAACTGCAAACTGCAGGTCTAAAACATAAACATATTTATATGTATGCATTACATAATATATGTATACATCATATATATATTTTTTGTATATATATCAATATATACATCATATAATACATAAGGACTCTAACATATTGTCGTGGTTTGACCCTGGCTGGATGCCAGAGACCCACCCCAACTTCTCCTGAAGGAGAAAACTAAAAAAAAACAAACTGAAAAATAAACAAACTGGAAAATAAAATAAAACTGGTCACAGGCAAAAGAAGCAAGGCAAAACTATAAATANGGGTTCTCGCGCTCTCTGGTCCATAGGCTTTCACCATGGTCAGTCCAATTCACAAGCAGCAGCAGGATGCCTGGAAGAACATCTCTACCCCTTCTCTCGTGGGCCTGGGGGCCTTCAAATCTCTCAGCCTCCCGACGCAGGTTCTGAGCCGGCACACTACATCTTACTACTGAACTTTTTTTTCTTCTCTCCCAAGTATGTTATTCACAGAGACGCCTCTATCTCTATAACCTTGAATGCCATGGCAGCACAGAGAGAGCCCCGGCAAGAACTGAGCTGTTAACCCCCTCGCTGCCAGAGCAGCAGAAAACCCCCTAAACCATAACACATATACATACAATATTATATATATATATGTGATTACAAATTATAAATTAGGTGATTTCATGTCTCTTTTTTCATGTCATATAGAGTGAAATTCAACCTGCCTAAGTTCTGATGTCTAATATCTAAGCATGTAAATCCAAACAAGACAGTTTAGACTTTCTTCGTACTCACTTCAGAGAAATACATACCTCCAGGGGGAGATATATTCATTAGCATAATAAACATAGAGAAGTAAATTGAATCAATACTATAATCTAATATTTGTTCATTAATTCAAGCTGACTAACAAAGCTTGGATATCTATATTTCAGGTAAATAAAGTAGTTTAGAATCCAGCATCCTGTAACAAAGATAGAAAGCAACTGTCAGAGAATATCTCCACATACACCTCAAATGTGATTTTTTTTTTATTATATCCTTTCTATAAGACAAAATACAATAAACCATAAAGATATGAAATGTTGATAGTATTTTCCACTTCCTTTGAAAATGACTGTGAAATTCATATTCATGGACACAGGTCATTTAAGAGAATAAGACGTAATTTACTAGAACATATGAAATCAGTATCTGATAGAGAAAAGACATATTTGCTGTATCTCCCTAACTTGATTTGACATAAATATGAAGGAAGAATTAACATCCTGAAACATATCATGCCTCCAAACTGAATCTGTAGCTCTCCCCATCATTCTTAATAACAACATAAGATCTTTTGCTCAAAGATGCATCAGAAATCAAAATCCTCATTTAATTATGATTCCTTAAAATGATACGTAACTTTTCTAGGAATCATTAACAGTCTGCTATAATCAGACCTCTTTGTTTTTTTCTACTTTTGAAAATAAACACCATAGCAGAACTTGAAGTCAGATGAATATCCTACATTTGGATTAGTTGCATAGAATCCCTTCACTGCAAAATGGATACTTACAAGATGATCTCATCTGAAATTTGGCATCTGAAATAGACTCTATCAAATTTTCCTCATTGTAGGAGAACAGAGGAGTAGATGGCTGGCTCAAAAGAACCTGGAGGAAAGAAGTGAAGGAACAAGGTGAGCTGTACATAGAACAGTGCACTGCTCTCCCCTGTCCCCTCAAGCTTTCTCACACTGTGCTGAGTAGCCCAGAAGCATTTGAAAATTCATCCACTGCCCTGCACTGTAAGGGGGTTGATCAACTGCAGAAGATCACCACAGGCCCTGAAATGGCATCTGTTGACCACATGGACCTGCCAGGAACATTCTGGCTCCATGTAAAATGTAGGCAAAAGATATTAATGCTGAAATTACCACATGCTCATCTGGAGGAGGGCCCCAGTGGACAGGTACAGGTAAAAAGATGACAACATATGTACTGTGTGGTATGCTCTGCTACCCTGGATTTAAAAGCAGCAGAGTCCATGCTGGATCCTAGGGTGGTGAGTATTTCTTTTTCTTTCTCTCACCTTTTTCCTTTCCTTTCTCTTTCTCTTCCTCTTATTCAAAATATATTGTAAGCTTGAGTAAAAAAAATCCAGTTGATGCCTTGTTAAGTGCCTTGTTGTATCTGGGTAATTAAAGAATGCCAAGTTAGTCACTAGTGGTGTTTCCGAGGGCTCAGTGTTTGGGCCAGTGCTGTTTCAAATCTCTATTGATGGTTTGGATGAGGGGATTGAGGGCATTCTCAGTATGTTCAAAGATGACAGTAAGCTAGGAGTACTGGTCTGCTGGAGGGTAGGAAGGCCCTACAGAGATCTTGACAAACTGGATCAATGGCCTAAGGACAACTGTATGAGGTTGAAAAAGCCAGGTGGTCATTGCCACAACAACGCCATGCAGCTCTACAGACTTGGAGAAGAGTGGCGTCACATCAGCTCAGCAGAAAGGGGCTCAGAAGCATTGGTTGACAGTTAGCTGAATATTTCCCCACAGTGTGTCCAGATAGCCAAGAAGGCCAATGGCATCCTGTCGTGTATCAGAAGCAATGTGGCCAGTAGGACTGGGAAAATGATTGCCACATTTTACTCAGCACTGGTGTTGCCGCACTTCAAGTACTATCTTCTGTTTTGGGCCCTGCACTTCAAAAACGACATAGAGGTGTTGGAATATGTCTAGAAAAGGGCACAGAGCTAGTGAATGGTTTGGAGCTCAAGTCTTATGGAAAACTACTGTAAAAGCTGGAGTTGTTTAGTCTGCAGAAAAGGAGCCTGAGTGGGGACCATATCACTCCCTAGAACTACCTGAAAGCAGGTCGTAGCAGGGTGAAATTCATTCTCCTTCCCCAAGTAACAAGCAATAGGACCAGAGGGAATGGCCTCAAGAACGACTGCAGTCTTGTTTTGAGACCGTGGGGGTTCACTTATCACTTCTTGAGTGAGAAGCTGTTAGAGATGTAACAGGATTTAGTAAAAAAATATGGCTGAAAATGTATGTACAAGTGTGATATTTGCAACTGGGAATAAAAATCACAGAATCACAGAACCAGTAAGGTTGGAAGAAACCATAGAGATCATCAAGTCCAACCTATCACCTATTATCTAACCTAGCCAAACCTGTTACCTAACCTGTTGCCATCTTGCTACACACACCATCCTACCTATAACACACTACCCTAATATCTAGGTCATGCCACCAAGTACATCATCCAACCTTTTCTTAAACACCTCTAGGGACGGTGACTCCACCACCTCCTTGGGCAGCCCATTCCACTGAGAGATCACCCTCTCTGTGAAAAAGTTCCTTCTAATGTCCAGTCTAAATCTCCCCTGACGCAGTTTAAGACTGTGTCCTCTTGTTCTATCACTTGTAGCCAGAGTGAAGAGACCAACACCCAGCTGGCTACACCTCCCTTTCAGGTAGTTGTAGAGAGCGATAAGGTCTCCCCTCAGCCTCCTCTTCTCCAGACTGAACAACCCCAGCTCTCTCAGTCGCTCCTCATAGGGCTTGTGTTCCAGCCCCTTCACCATCCTTGTCGCCCTTCTCTGGACACGCTCAAGGATCTCAACATCCCTCTTAAACTGAGGAGCCCAGAACTGAACACAGTACTCAAGATGTGGTCTAACCAGTGCTGAGTACAGGGGGAGAATAACTTCCCTAGTCCTACTGACAACACTATTCCTGATGCAGGCCAGGATACCATTAGCTTTTCTGGCCACCTGGGCACACTGCTGCCTCATGTTAAGTTTTCTATCCACCAGCACTCCCAGGTCTCTTTCCACCTGATCATCCTGCAGCCACTCCAACCCCAGCCTATAGTTCTGCATGGGGTTATTGTAACCGAAGTGTAGGACCCGACACTTAGACTGGTTGAACCCCATGCCATTGGTTTCAGCCCATCTAGCCAGCCTGTCAAGGTCCCTCTGCAGAGCCCTCCTACCTTCCTCCAGATCGACATTTATCCCCAGCTTGGTGTCATCCTCAAACTTGCTAATAATAGACTCCAACCCTTCGTCCAGATCATCAATAAAGATATTGAACAGGACAGGTCCCAACACTGAACCCTGAGGCACCCCACTAGTGACCGGCCTCCAACCGGACGCAGCACCCTTAACCACCACTCTCTGAGCTCTGTTATCCAACCAACTCCTGATCCAGTCCACTGTAAACCCATCCAAGCCACAAGCCTCCAGCTTCACCAGGAGTTTGTTATGGGGGACAGTGTCAAAGGCTTTACTAAAATCCAGGTACACCACATCAACAGCTCTTCCCTCATGAACCAGGCGGGTCACCTGATCCTAGAAGGAAATTAGATTGGTCAGGCAGGACCTTCCTTTCCTGAAGCCATGCTGACTAGGTCTGATCTCCTTACCCTCCTCGAGTAAATAAACAGAAACCCCCAAAACGGAGTGGACTTAGGAAATATATAGAGCATTTTACATGGGGTTGTGTTTTCCAGTATATTAAAACAGGAAAAAAAAAACCTGGGGAAAAAAAAAACTGTATGGAAAAATGTCCAAGTTTTCTTGTTTTTGTTTCATCTTACTCTCCAGTGAGACACAATAAGGGGCTGGAAATATCCTCAGAAATATCCCGCTGAATATGAAGGGAACCATCCACTACAATTTCTGAGCCTCATACAGAAGTGGGAAAAGAGACAGAAGTAAAATAAAAAATAATACAGAAACGCCCTCGATGGCCCGAACAAGCCCTGTGGGGAGCAACTGCGGGAGCTGGGGTTGTTCAGCCTGGAAAATCGGAGGCTCAGAGGTGACCTGATTCCTCTTTACAACTACCTGAAGGGAGGTTGTAGTTGAGTGGGTATACATCTCTTCTCTCAGGCTGCCAGCACCACAACAAGAGTTCATGGCCTTAAGCTACACCAGGTGGAGGTTTAGGCTGGATATTAGGAAGAGGTTTTTCACAGAGACTGTGATCTCTCAGTAGAATAGTCTACCCAGGGAAGTGGTGGAGTCGCCAACCTTGGAGGTGTTTAAGAGAAGACTCGATGAGAAGCTCAGTGACATGGCCTAGATGATGGGAGGCTTGGATGAACGGAGTGTGGTGCTCGTGGTTCCATGCTTGTGGGTTCGAATCCTGGGTGGGCGTTATCTTGGGATTTGGACTACATGATCCTATGGATCCCTTCCAACTGAGAATAACCTGTGAACCTGTGACTCAAGCATCAGGAAGAATCCACGGCCTGCCGGCTGTTGTCAGGGAACAGCATATAATCTGCTGCGGTGGGAACAGAAGACAGCTGGGATACAGGGAAAGGTGAAGAGTCCACAGAAAAGTGGCTGGGTTTGGCACAGCTTCTCTATGGAGCCAGTCCAACAAGAAGAGGGCAATCACATCAAGCAGCAACTTTTTTAAAACCTCTCTACCCCCTCCAAGCTTTGTTCTATCTCTGCCCCATGGGTAGCAGCTCCGAGACGCCAATCTTCTCTGTCTTCTGCTAACTCTGGGAGAGATGCTAGTCCACATCATGACATGGCAGACCCCATGGCATTCCATGTACTACAGCCAGCCATGCGGGTACTGCGAGTGGATACCCACTGCCACTCCCACAGCACCAGCGCAGGAGAGATGCCTCTGCCTGCAGGTCCTCACAAGGGGAAGTGAAGGGACAGGCATTAATCTTTTCTCTCTGGTGACCAGTGACAGGACCCAAGGGAATGGCTTTAAGATGAAACAGGAAATTTAGGTTAGACATTAGGAAAATATTTTCTTTGGGCATTGGAACTGGTTTTCCAGGTGAGTGGTTACAGCAACAGCCTGGCAGAATAGAAGAAATGTTCAAAAAATTCTCTCAGGTCCATGGTGTGGTTCTTGGAACCCTGTGTAGGGCCAGAAGCTGAACTTGTGAGTCCATTCCGACATGGGTTATTCTATGATTCTATGATTAACTGACTTTCTTTGACTTGTACATTTTGAAAGTATTTTGTGAAATTGAAATAATTGAAGCAGATCTTTTCTATTTTTGTTTTCTTCCCCAATAAAAAAATAATTTCCCCCAATCAAGAAACTCCCTTTTCCTTTAGTTAAGGATATTCTCTTCCATAAAACTCCTTTGAAGAAAAAAGAAATATAATACAGTGACCCCTGGAATATGCTGGGGGTTGGGTCTGGGCAGGTCCTCAATGCATCAAGATACTGAACCCATGAATATTCAACTACTCCCCACCTGTAGCCATGCACCCTCCACTAATAAGATCTGGAGGGGCAGTCTTAAGAGTGTGGCTCGCATTGTAGCATAACATTGAAGTGGAGGAAGTGCCTTTTGGTGCTTCCCAGCCATGAAATCTAGAGTCTGGGTGATTCTGCGCTCATATGCGGTCTCACAACTCACTGAAAGTCCAACTGCGATTAATTGAATATGTGGATATGTGAGCCACGAATATACAGAGGATAGCTGCAGTTCCTTTTTACTTTTATTGTAAGGGACTTCCCTTTTACAGATTTGGGGTTTGTGCTGATTTTTTTCAGGTTTGTAACTGTAAATTTAGAAAAATCAAAGCTGTATATCTATATGTAATAGCTAGTCTGTCAACTTTACTCTAAGTCCTTTAAATTTTTGCGACAGTGCCCTTTTACTCCTTTACAAGTGTTGAATTTGAGAGCACCTCTTTAGTTGTTCCAATATGTGAAGGGCTGTGTGCATCTAATAAGTTGTCTAATGTATAACCAACACACACCCATCCACAAGAAGGTAAGGAAAGATGATCCGAGTAATTGCAGACCTGTCAGCCTGACCTTGGTCCTGGGCAAAGTCATGGAACTGATAGTCCTGTGTGCTATTATGCAACAACTGCAAAATGACCATGAGATTAGAACTAGTCAGCATGGATTTAGGAGGGGCAAGTCTTGCCTGACCAACATAATCTCCTTTTATGATCTGGTGACTCGCCTGGTTGATGAAAAAAAGGCCGTGGATGTTGTGTACTTGGACCTTAGCAAAGACTTTGACACAGTTTCCCATGGTAAGTTTCAGGAGAAACTCTTAGAGTATGGACTGGATAGAAGCATTTCATGTTGGGTTAGGAACTGGTTGGATGGACGAGCTCAGAGAGTGTTGGTGAATGGTGCCATATCCAGCTGGCAGTTAGTCACTAGTGGAGTCCCAGAGGGATTGGTGTTAGACCCAGCAGTGTTCAACATCTTTATTGATGATATGGACGAGGGAATCGAGTCCATCATCAGCAAGTCTGAAGATGATACCAAGCTGGGGGCAAATGTTGAACTGCCGAAGGGTAGGAGGGCCCTTCAGAGGGACCTTGACAGGCTAGAGATATGGGCAGACTCCAATAGTATGAGATTTAGCAAGACTGAATGCCGGTTCTTCACTTTGGACACAACAACCCCAGGCATCGCTACTGACTGGGGACTGAGTGGCTTGAGAGTGGTGAAACAGAGAGGGATTTAGGAGTAGTAGTTGACAGGAAACTTAATATGAGCCAGCAGTATGCCCAGGTGGCTAAGAGGACCAATGGCATCCTGGCCTGTATTAGGAACAGTGTGGTCAGTCGGACTAGGGAAGTNGTGAAGCGACTGCAGGAACTGGGGTTGTTCAGCCTGGAGAAGAGGAGGCTCAGAGGTGACCTCATTGCTGTTTACAACTACCTGAGGGGAAGTTGCAGTCAGGTGGATGTGAATCCCTTCTCTCAGGCTGACGACACCAGAACAAGAGGACATAGCCTCAAACCACGCTGGGGGAGGTTTAGGCTGGATGTTAAGAAGAGGTTTTTCACAGAGAGAGTGATCTCTCATTGGAACGGTGTGCCCAGGGTGGTGGTGGAGTTGCCATCCCTGGAAGTGTTTAAGAGAAGACTCAATGAGGAGCTCAGTGACATAGTCTAGATGGTGGGAGACTTGGATGGATGGAGCCTGGTGCCCATGGTTCCATGCTTGTGGGTCTGATCCCTGGGGGGGCATTCACTTGGGAGTTGGACTAGATGATCCTTTGGGTCCCTTCCAACTCAGAATATCCTGTGAACCTGTAATTAGTTACTTTGAAGTCATATTTTCCCTGATTATACATAACCTACTCAATATAAGTGAACAAAGAAAATAGTAAGTAATAAATTCTTTACTCCTCTACTAACAGGATTACATGGGAATGCATGCAGAATCTTGCTGAAATCTTGAAGCGTGTGAAATTTGTTGAGATATATGTAACTCAGAAATCAGAGGAACGGTAACTGCAGCAGAAATTCTACTTTTACATAATTAACAGAATCCCAGAATATTCTGAGTTGGAAGGGACCCACAAGGATCATCGAGTCCAAATCTTAATACTGTCTCCCTGGCGGGAATCGAACCCAGGTCTCCCACACGCCAGGTGGGGAGACTTACCACTGTACTAAAGTAGATTTTCCATTCTTTAGGCCTCTTTAATTTTTCTTCTCCCAGTGGCTTGGATGTGTGTGACCTTAATAACTTCTGTGATCTCACCTCTGAATTACAGTGCAGTGCCATGCTATTACAGTGTAAGTCATGCCATTAGTGGTACATTGTGCCTGCCTGGAAAGTTGCCTTAGAGGCATTAGTGCTGAAGTCCAAAAGATTTCTAAAGAGACTTTTCTTTTCCTGTGAGGTCTTTGTAGGGAAAAGACAAACACCCTGCTTGGAGATAACATATAGCCTTAGTATTATACTACAGCATGCCTAACTTCTTGTCCTTCTTGTGTCTGCAAAACATAATCTCAGACCCGTCCTATCATAGTGACTATTTGCATGGACAGAAAATCTAACCTCGAGGGAAATGGCACCTAAACACGGTAACATTATAGATACTCTATATCAACACATATGGCTGATACCTTTGACTCAGAGATTTTCCAATTCTCCTGCAGGTGCCATGTCATATATGTCATCCCCATGAGTGTGTTGAGTGCATTTTAGTAGTTTAGATGGTGCTATATGACTATGACATCACTGAAATTGTTCCCTTGATTTGCCATGTGAATTAATCTTGTGTTGAAGGCAAGGAATCAACATAAAGAAGTTAAAAAATCTGCAGGAAAAAGGAGTATTCAAGCAGTGACAGGTAATACTCTGAAGTTTCACATCTCTTTTTGGTTTATAAAAGCCTGCTAAAGTCTGAATACATTAACAAATGTTATCTCAACCCTCTAAGGCAAAAGAGCAGGTTAGAAATCTCAGTGGCAGTCTTCTCTAAAATGTCTTAACATATCAAACTTAGCTTGACTGCTGCCAGCATGGCTGTATTTATTTATTTATTTACTGAAAATGCTGTACTGACAACATCTGCTGTTATCAGAAGCAGAAACAGTGAATGCCTTTACCTTCCTCTATTCCCCTTTAGTCTTCCCAAAAGGCCAGAATCAGTATTTTTTCAACTGTTTACTTTACAACATATTCTCTCTCCGTGTCCCCACCTGGCGTGTGGGAGACCTGGGTTCAATTCCCGCCAGGGAGACAGTGTTAAGAGTTGGACTCGATGATCCTTGTGGGTCCCTTCCAACTCAGAATATTCTGTGATTCTGTGGTTGGCAATCTACACATCTGGCTTTCTGCCTAAGAGAGTTGGATTGACATTGGATGTCAGGGAACTTGAGATCAAGGATGACAGAGTTGACAGCCTATGGGTCCAGATCTCAAGGTTAGCTAACACGATCGACACTGTGATTGGAGTGTGCTACAGACCACCCAATCAGGATGAAGATGTTGATCAAATCTTCTACAAACAGTTGGTAGACATTTCAAGATCACCCTCCCTAATTCCACTAGGGGACTTTAATCTCCCAGATATTTGCTGGGAACTCAATACAGCAGAGAAGAGGCAGTCCAGAAGATATGTTGAATATACAGAGGNTGTTGAATATACAGAGGACTGCTTCTTGTCACAATT